>ARYC01009858.1:0-23369 GCA_000711775.1 Oxytricha trifallax | reverse complement strand
TCACTTAAAATACTAATATTTAAACATTAAACTCCTACATAAACCCTATTAAAACCCTAAAAAAGTATGCACTAATAGTCTACTTTTATCAATCAAAAACTCAATAAAACTACTGAAAGGGTTTTGGGGTTTTGATTAGTATAGCCTCAGGTTCATATTTAATTTCCTAATCATCATCGTCTTCATCGTAATCTTGAACTTTTCTAGTAGCCATTGAATCACTGAAAAATGTTCACATCTTGTTCTTTAGCTTACTTTTGTCAAAGTTCCCAGTGTTAGAGGGGCTACTGCTGAAACGTCAGCCACTTCTCTGTTTGAGACTGCTATTTCAGGATTGTTGTTGGAAGGAAACTCCATTATGTTTAGCGAAAATTTAATTATTTTTAGATATTTAATTATTTATATTAGACAAAAAATACTTTTTAAGTTTTAATGCTTGAAAAATTTAAATTGTAATAATAGGTTTAATTTATAACGAATTTTTAATAGAGATGTTTTAATTAATTTTAGTATGAATTTTAATAATTAAAACTGTGTCTGATTTAAATAATTAAATATCTAAAAATAATTAAATTCTCGCTAAACATAATGGAGTTTTCTTCCAACAGCAATCTTGAAATAGCAGTCTCAAACAGAGAAGTGGCTGACGTTTCAGCAGGAGCCCCTCTAACACTGGGAACTATGACGACAGTAAGCTAAAGAACAAGGTATGCACATTTTTCATTGATAAAATGGCTAAAAGAAAAGTTCAAGATTCCGATGAAGACTATGATGATTAGGAAATAAAGTTTGAACCTGAAACTACACTAATGCTTTTCATACTATACTTTTGCATTTTAAATCTGTAACTACTCTTATTTCAACTTATTCGCTTTATTATGCCTTTTTAATAATTAAGTGAAAGTGTAACTTATGTTTTAATAAGAAAATCGTTATAAATTAATTCATTCATGATTGAAATAATCATAAAATTTCAATTTTTATTAAAAAAATTTCCAACAAAATATTCTTTTGTAAACTTATTATTATATTTTAGAACTTTATTTTTAATTAATCACAGTTCTAAATACTAATAAATTAGAATTATTATATTCTATTTTTATTAATGAAAATACTAAATCACGAGCTCAATCTTATTGCACTTTTAACTAAATTCTTCTTATGACCTTATCGATAGTAAAGTAAATTCCTTAATTTAGAAATAAAGTAGAATCTCAACAGAAAAAAGGTTTAAATGCAAGATATCATATGTACACTTTCATCTCTAAAATGTAAATTATTAGCCATAAAAACACAAATGACATAAGAATTGCAGTTAAATGAAGTTGTTTAATACTATTGTGATGAAGTCAAGCAATATCCACAATATACTTTCCGAATTGAAATTTGTAATTTCAAATATCCAATTCAAATGATTATTTAAATAAGAAAATAGATACACAAATAATTTTAGCTTGAAACAATTAGTAACTTAAAGATGTAAATGGAAATTGTGGTAAAAGCATTATTTATTTGCTCCCATTAAAGAAACAATTCTCATTCCAATAAATTTAGAATCATATATCAAAGGAATGGATAATGTCACATGGTTTCCTATAGATTTATAAAATGAATGAGGACATGCAACATTTCTGCTTTATAATTATCATGATTCTTAATAAGAATTCAATAGCAGTAATATTTGAAAGTATTCTAACAACAAAGAATTCTAATATTACTATTGTAGGAATACATTTGAAATTGGTAAATTATAATTAAATAAATTAATAATAAATCAAATTAGTGGCAGTTAAGTTTTGGCCAATTTAAACGATCTTGGGCTCATTCGCTAGAGAATTCAAAATTAGCTGGACTTTACTATTGGCGGTATTCTTTTATCGCATCCCTGGAGTGAGATAACTCGACTTTAATGTAGGGGTATAATTTAATGAATTTAAAGGCGTTTAATTAAAGTCGAGTTACCCCACTCCAGGGATGCGATAAAATAGTACCGTCAATAGTAAAGTCCAGCTAATTTTGAATTGTCTATCGAATGACCCCAAAATCGTTTAAATTAGCCAACTTAACTGCCACTAATTTGATTTATTTTTAATTTATTTAATTATAATTTACCTACTTCGAAAGTATTCCTACAATAATAGGAAATAGCCAAAAAGCTTACTGTCCTACTTAAAAGAACTCATTCTTAACGAAGAAGCATCAGCACTAACTAAACTATGTAGAGTTACTTCTAAAGTTTTTTTTAAAGCCTAATTCTAAATATTAATATGAGCAAATGTTCTCGATTAAAAATTCTTGTAGAATAATGGGATAATTTTAAAGGTGCTTCATTATATCGCTTATCAGGAGTCTCTTCTCTCGGGACACCAGCTACCTTAAATTTTAAATGCTTAATTGAGTTGCCTTCATAAATTGAGCAAATTTTGTAGGAACTACCAAAATGTACTAATAATAAATAATGAATGCACGCTATTTTAATTTTAATACTTTTTAATATATTAAAATGGCATTCATATCAATATAAATCAAATTTTGAGATATGTACCAAACAAATAGAATTAATAAAATAATAATTTAATCATTTTTAAACTCTTTTTTAAAAAAATCAATAAGACTATGTAATTTATAATTCAAGACATAACATTTAAAATAATCTAAATTATTTATGTAAAAAGTATTATCAATATTCAATTAAGTATATATAATTAAATGAACTTAAAATATTTATAAATTAAATCTCATATTTTTAAAATGATTAAATTATTAGTTTGTTAATTCTATTTGTTTAGCACATGTCTCTAATTTGATTTATATTGAGATGAATGCCATTTTAATATAATTTAAAAAGTATTAAGATTAAAATAGCGTGCATTCATAATTTATTATTAGTACAATTTGGTAATTCCTACAAAATTTACTCGTTATCCCAAATGCATATCTCCTCATTTTATAGTATGAAACACTCCATTTGAAACCCCAAAAATCAAAATACATTCTCGACCTCTATTTATTGGATACGAAGACAAGACTTTAATCATTATCATAGAAAAATAAATTTTTGCAAGCTCAAAAAAGACCAGTTTCAATAGAATCATTCATTAAAATGCTTTAACTTTAATGTTAGGAACTAGGTAGAGATAAGGAAGAAAGGAAGCATAGTATACATCACCTATTGGTTTGTGATATTTTATCTTAAAATTAAGGGAATTTAAAAGCGTAGGATTCACATCTTTATAGGAGAGCTCATTAAATACATTAGAATTTAAAATTGCATTATCTACTTATTCATTAGTTATAAGTTTGCTTTCTGTAAACTCTAAATGTAATATTATAATAGTATAATGTTAAGGCTTAAGATTGGAGGAGTTTTATAAAATAGTAAGTTGACTACATAATTAAAGATGAAAACGCCAGGGATTAACAATAAAGATTGAAAGAATGGATGGAATTTTAAAAAACGCAGAGTTCTAATATTTTTAACGCTTTTTAAATTAAATTAATTGTAGCTAGTTTTATTTATTATCCTATTTTTCTTATTCTTTTTTTATGATTTTTTAAAGCCATTTAATTTAAAGTACTATTAAAAATAACTCTCAATTTAACTTATACTCATATTGTTATGTATTTTTTAATTTAATTGCAGTAAAATATTTTGTTAGTTTTATATTTTTGAAATTTACTTTTTATTAGAATATCCCTGCTCAAAAATTTTATAAATTATCCAATATCTACAATAGATAACCTTTTTCTTATCACCTATATCTTCATGTTTCTATTTTTAACTTGAGATATATTTTTCTTTGAAGAAAACTATATTCTTGTTAATTAGAATATTCTGGCTGCCACTCACTATGAATCTAATAGTTTTCATCTCCATAATTTTGAATTTTAATTAAATTTTAAATATATCAATTTCTATTAATTTATTAGGTTATATCTATGTTCTTTTATCTTTCTCAGGCTAAACATCCCTTATTAGCTATTATGAATTATAATTAAAGAAATTATGTAAAAATATTTTTATAAAAGGGGATTAAAGGTGTTGCTTAAATTTAATTAAAATTAAAAAAATTAAGTTTTCGATATTAATTTTAATAAACTTTTGGGAGGGGAAGTTCCCTGGCAAGTGGGAAGTTTCCTGGCAAGGAAATTTTATTATATATAATTTCATGATTTTTTCATAAAAATATATATAAATCAATCTTTTTATTTTACCAATTGTTTCGGGGATATATTAAAAATCCTTTAAGAATTTCAAAAATATAAGTTCAAGTAGTTTACTATAAATAACGTTGTATAAATATAAATTGGAAACTTATAAGAAAATATTCATATTAACAATAAATCAAAGTGCATTTGAAGTGGAAAATTAATGTTTATAGAGATAAATATTATAAAGTTCAGCATAAATAGACTAATTTATCTTCAATCTAATGTAATTTAAGTTATTAAAAGTTAATCCTAGTAATTAGAAATATTAACCAAGAAAAATAAAATGTTGAAAAAAATGAAAAAAAATTTACTTGCCAGTAAACTTCCCTAAAAAATTTTTTCCATCATAAAACTGGGCAGGAAACTTCCCCCCCCAAACTTTTTTACAATTGATATCAATATCAGATAAGAAATAAGATGTCAAATGTTTAAAATCGACAATAACAGTAATGTAAATATATAGATATTGTTTCTATATATAAATAGCAAATTTATATAACACTTAGCAACATCTTAAAAATAAAAAATTTCAATAATGGAAGTTCTAAAAGTTAAAATAATAGTTGAACTTATTAAAAAGATTTGCATTTTATGATTAAAATCGATATGAAATCTAAGACAGTAATTGACGCCATTGAGTCTCCTAATTAATATTTGAAGTTCCTTAAACCTTTTCAAACCATTTAGCAGTTACAAATTTTCTTCCACTATTCACAAATGATTATTCAAAACCCCCAAAGACTCATCACTAGTTTGATTGAGTTTTGATTTTTAAAAGTAGACTGTTAGTGAATACTTTACTACAATTTTTATAGGATTTATGTATGGGATTTGGATTTGATTGTAATATGAATTTGTGTGTATTTTAGGTATTTTATTTTAAATATTCACTTAAACAGTACATTAGCATCATTGGCTAACTTTCTTAATTTAATTTTTTCTAACAAATTTATTATTTAACCAATTGTTTAATCTGCTTTGTCGTTAGGTCGTAGTATTATCTTCCATGCCATTTCTCATGTTTATCTTTAATCTTCTTCTGCTCTTAATACTGTTGTATTCTTTACTTTTAATCACTCTCTTTTACAACTGTAGTATTTATTTCTTTGCACATCGCATTCTAATACTATTGCTGTTAGAGCCTATACATGAAACTTAATATCACCATCTCTCCAGTCCTCTAACTCTGGAAAGTATCCAGGAGTACTAAAAACGTTGCCAAGACCAGACACTTTAAATCTCTGTGATCTATAGAAACCTATTATTACTACTCTGAGGGATTAAAAATCAAGCTAAATGTTTTCAGAATTTAAATCTCTGTTTACTTATCTTAACGAATAAAGATCTTCAAAGCCTTTGCAAACATTTGTAATAATAAGAAATATCTATTTTTAAACCTCTTGATCTTAAATTTAGTCTCTTAATGTCAATTAGTATAGAGGAAGCCGAAAAGCTAAATGAGCTTGTGCAAGCTGAATTACATCGAGCTTAATTATAAATCAGCACTCTTTATCCCTTGCTTTTGTAAGAGCTTAGTTCTCATTGACAAATTCATTTGAAACTTGTTATCGCATTTAAACTAGTTGAATGGATAAAGCTTATAAGCAAACTGCTTATCAGTTATTACCTTTTTCTCAAACTTGTCTTCAAGTATAAAATTACTTCCTTAAATTCTTTAAGGACAAATACATTAAAGTTGTTAGCTTTAGTGATTGTATCTTCAGTATGATTTTCACTATATCAGCAGCAGTGAGGTTTTTACTGCTTTATTTAGCTTATTTTCTTTCTAAACTCTCTGCTTCAGTGATCCTAAGGGACTCTTGGTTTTCTTTTTTTAGGAAGACATCGCAAAGTCTCAGGATTTATGATCTCTTTACCATGATGTTTCTCAAAGTGTATTTTTAGATTCCTTGAATGATTGTATTGATTGCAATTAAGGCAAAAATATAAATATTTTACATCTATCTTCCTTAATATTCAGCTTAGGCTTGTTTGACTGCTGTTCTAAAGTATAACATTTGAGAGCTGATTTATAAAAAGTTTCTTTAAAACTCTTCACATAATGCTATGATATAATTACTTATTTCCCTACCTCCTATTAAACCATTTTTATTGGTACTTCGCATTGAACTTGTTAACTCTACTCTGCATTTCTATTTAACAACAGAATTGCTATTCAAAGTCTGAAACCTAAGGTTAGAGAATTTAAGATTCGTACTAGTTAAAAGTATCTCAAGTTTCAATTTCTTTTGATTCTGAAAGAATATATTGCTGGCTAATGACATGCAATGTCGCTTTTCTAAGTAAGTTGTCGCTCATCTTAGACATTATTTTTAAACTTCTAGACATGAGATGTAATTTATACATTAATTCTTCCATTTTAAATTTATGTTCTTGTAAAATTAGAAGGGAAAGTTATAAAATTTAATTTTTCTGTACCATCAAATACCGTTTTGAACTTTAATTTAATTTTTTTTAATAAAGTTTAACTTAATTTGGAGGACCTCCTAAAATAATTAAACATTTTCAGGAGAAATTTAATGGAGAAAGTTTGATAAAAATGGAAATCAATCTCTGAAACTTGGAGCTAGTTATTCAATGCTTCTCCTCATATCTTTTCAAGGTTGACCTCCAGTAGGTCCTCCCTATTTAGTAGTAAGATTTTAATAAGCTTAAAATGTATATCCATAATTTTAAATTTTATTAATATTTCGAGAAAGAGGAAGCAAGATGGAGTCTATGAATGATGAAATGTAGAAAATTATATCTCAAGATTAAAGAGGAAAATTTCTAAGTAAAGAGGACCTCTATTGATACTTGGTATAGCAAGGTAAGTTCTTAATTAAGATTTATATATTCATGATAGTTGGATTGTTCTTGCCTATTCAGGAATGAACATAAATTTCATTCATAAAATTATTGCAATGTAAAGAGAATAAGTTTTTAAGTCGAATGAAATCAGAATGATTGAGATACCTACTACTCTGAAATATCAGTTTAAAAAATTGTATGATGAGTGATCCAGATGTTGCTCTATATCTTCCATCAAAGCTACAACTCTCTAATAAACTACCAAAGAGAAACTTCTTCTTTAGTGTTTTTGGAAATCTAAAACTTGAGTATTTGAATGAAGTAATAAAAGAAGGTCACAAGAAACGCTTCAGCATCTCAATTGAAGAATAAGAGAAGTAAGGTATTAAAATCAGTGACTCCTGATTGTAGAAACTGCAGAAGCATCCATTCATATCAAGCAAGCCTACTCTTTTATTTTATAGAAAAACCTGGAACTGCCATTTACTTGATGAAAGGGCACAGCAAGTTAAACAGAGATAGAAAGTCTCAAGTAAAGCATAAATTATTTAAGAAAATCTTTTAAAATTGATAAAAAGGCAGACTAGGTGAACATAGATGCAGGAGATGACACTAAGAGAAGAAACATTGGCCCAAGCAAACCATAAAGGTAGAAAAGAAAGAGAACCTAATTTAATTTACGGGTTAATTTAATATATGAACTTATTCATTCGTTTAAAAAGCTTTACTTATTTGTATACTCAAAATCTCCCTTCTCTTGCGCATACTTTAGTTTTATCATCGCTGACTCCCTTAGCAGCACTCTTAATAAGATCTACTGTATTATCAATCTTTGGACTGTACGGAACATTAATTAAAGATGTTTTGTTTAGCTTTCATATTCCTTCCTTGAGTCTTTAGTTTTATGAAATGTTAAGTTATCAACGTACAGAATATATTCTTAGTCAGCGTATTTATCTCTGAGATATTGCAAAAACTTATAATTTAATTCGAGTACAAAACATAAGTGTCGAGGCTATTATCTTCGCTTATTCCACTAAAAATAGCATCTTTAAACCTTAACCTTCAATCATTTACTTTATGTTGCTAAATCTATTATACCAAGACCTTAATATGAAGTTATTAAACGTGAGTACTGCCTCATCAGAGTGCATGAACATTATATTATGCTCCTAAGCTCTCTGCATTTAATCGAATATATAATTTAAATTAGTCTTATAAAATGGAACATTAAAGTCAATCACTCTCTTAATGCGATGACTGTCTTGTAAGATATTCCATTTTTTTATATATGTTTGCTATTGATTAAGCAGCGATATGAAGCTCAGAAAATTGGCGATAAAACATCACAGCTCTCTATGTGAGAGAGAAATGAGCCCAGTATTTTAGGGTCTTGTCATTAATAAGATAATCGATGTGTTGCTGCTAAAATTTTAGTGGTCTCTTATGCTTAGAATTTAGGTGCTATCTCTTTAAATTCAATTTTTATAGACAGTGAGACTTAACAGAAGCAAGAGATTTATGATAGACGTGTAATTTAGAATGGGTTTGAGTTGTTCGCTATAATCATCACATCCATAACTCACTTGAACTATAAATCTATATACTTACTGTCAAAAACTGACCCAAAACCTCGCATATACTTTTTTTAATTTTTAATATATAAACATTTAATCTATACATAAACGTTAATAAAACCTTAATAAAGTATGGGTTAATTGGAGCAATTTGTCTATCAAAAAATCAATCAAACATCTTCAGAGTTTATTGGGTTTTGATTTTATAAAGTGAGTGCCAAAATACATTGCTAAAACATAACTAGAACTTTAACAAAGTTTGTTTGAAATTATTAAATTAAAAAAAAAATTAAAAAAATTAACTTTTAAACTTGCTAAAAAAATAAATTAATCAATGATAAAGATCTGAGATTAAATGGTAGCGTTAAATAAATGAGATCAAAAGTAAAAGCTAGCAAAATTTTTTAATTAGCCATTAGAATATCTAATAAGGTTTGTATAAAAAAAACTTCTTACAAAACTGCACATTTATATTGTTTAATTATTACTAAAATAAATTGAATTGAGGAAATTGCAAAAATAAATTACAAAAGTTATCGTTATTTTTATTAACTGCCACGAAATTTGATGAGTGGCTAATAAGTATATCTCTCAAATCAAAAGACCTGATCGACCGATATCTAACTTTAAGTTTATAAGTATAAAAGTCTATAATATTTTGAAATTATACAATTAGACCAGTATACCAGAGGTTAATATAGAGTTTAAAAGTCTAATATATAATTAAAATAGATCTTAGACAGTAGACCAGACTATCAATTTTGGAAATAAAAGTCTAATGTGATTTGTGATAAAATAACAGAGTCAATAATTTAAAGAGTATTAGGAAAGGAAATGGCAGAGAAATTCATATCAAACTTGTTTGAATCGATGTCAAAGGATAAGATTCAGTCTTTTAGAACTTGAACATGGGTTCTTATAGTTCTATGGTAGAAAATAGATAACTGTCAATCACTACTATTCTGAGGGATTTATCAATTAACAGAGTTGAATTAATCTTTGCATGCAAGCGAAAACTGCTAAGTGTTGATGCCTGACTAAATAATCTTTCCATCAATCTTAATAGACTTATTTGCACTAATGAATGAGACAAAAGTGCTATATCAGTAGGATCGAAAGGATTCAAATAAACAAGGTATCATCTAGTGCTTGGATAAGTTGCAATAGTATTGTGGTTGTACTATAAAGAAAAGGTTATGGTGACACCTCAGGATCAATACATTCATCTATGAAATCTACACGATTATGATTGTATGAGATAACGTATTATTATGTCACATTGTTTTGTATATAATTTTCGCAGCCATCCATAGTAGTAAGATCTCCATTAGCAATCGATAGGTTAGGTTTTACCGTAAGTGTGAATTCTACTAGTTATGATAATGAAACTTAATCACCTTTCACTATGCAATTAATTTTGATATATCCTGCATAATAGTTAGCATCTACACCAGTTTTACTATTGAATTTTTGGTATGTATTGTCATATTCCAAAATATATACTTACTTGAGCCAGTTGACCTCTCAACCTCTCTGCCATTTCCTTTCCTAATACTCTTTAAATTATTGACTCTGTTATTTTATCACAAATCACATTAGACTTTTATTTCCAAAATTGATAGTCTGGTCTACTGGTCTAAGATCTATTTTAATTATATATTAGACTTTTAAACTCTATATTAACCTCTGGTATACTGGTCTAATTGTATAATTTCAAAATATTATAGACTTTTATACTTATAAACTTAAAGTTAGATATCGGTCGATCAGGTCTTTTGATTTGAGAGATATACTTATTAGCCACTCATCAAATTTCGTGGCAGTTAATAAAAATAACGATAACTTTTGTAATTTATTTTTGCAATCTCCTCAATTTAAATGTATTTTAGTAATATTATGATCTCTAATTGAATTTACTTGTCAAAAGTCAACTAATTCTTGAGTATTCGTTAGTAAGCTGACTACAAGTACTCAAGACAGGCATATTTTACTGACTTATTAAGTACTTCACTAAGATTAGCTTAAGATCCGGATTATATAAGTAACTTAATCTTAAAAAAGAAGATGAATTTACTATAGCCACGATAATTGGCATTTTATTATGAATATAATTAAAGTTTATTTATATAGTAAAATTAAATTAATTTTGTTCAAGTTTATGTTTGATTAATCAATATAAAGTACATTAATATTGGAGTCGGCAATAATAAAATTTACCTATAGTAACCTTATTAAGAATTTAGAAAATAAAAAATGAATAAAATTAATCCAAAACTTTGTAATAATATTCTTATAGAATGACTTTATGGTGCTTTTGTAAGTCAATAAGGAAAATTATAGATCTAAAAGTTTTAATTGTTATCAAATGATTTAAATCATGAATTTACGTTTGATTTATATAAGTTTTTTAATTAAATTAAATATTATATAAATCTCAGCACGAGTCGGCAAATTTTAAAAGCTACCCACTCATATAATCAATAAATAGATTAATTTTATAAAAAATTAGTATCTCTATAGATTAAGTTAGACTTATCTCAGTGTTTTAAATAAATCAGCTTAAATTATAAATTATAGGAAATTTTTAAAAGTCATTTCCTGGACTTTATTGAAGGCTCTCCCAATATAATCGTTCATAAAAAATGGATAAAAAGAAAATTATTTTATCCATCTATATTTATTAATGATTTTCATATCATTTAATAAGGAATCTTAATTTATTTTAAGAAGTTGGTTTAATGAACCTGACTAACATAGGGCAGAAGTGGTTCTCATAATTCTTAATGCGGAAGATTTTTATTTTCACTAAAACATTGGGTAAATAAGAAGACTTAAATATATATATTAGCATAGTTATAATATAGAAATAGACTGAATCCTAGCTCCGAAATCCTTGACCCTGACTCCTGGCACCGACAATAATTTGTCTAGAATATGAAAATAAAGTAAGTATAAGATTAAATTATCAACAAATACCTATGTTTCTACTATCTTGAGCATTGCTCTTAAGCCTATCCTATTAAGTTTTCCATCATTATAAAGAAACTATTTTTATTATATCAAAATAAATTATTTTCTGATCAGTATAATAGATGATAAAGGGATCATTAAGTACTAGTAAGGAATAATAGAAATGGGGTCATGAATCTAAAGTTCTAATCTGAATCATAGTAAGTTTTCTTTTTTTCTAACTTAAACCCATAATTATACAAAAATAATTCTTAGAAATCTTATAATCCAATAATTCTTAAATTAATATCGAAAATGGATGATGTAAAATGAAGTATATATAAAAATTATATTATTAATTAAATCTATCATATCATCTCATTACAGGTCCATCATAAGATTGGCTTTTGAGAATTTTTTATTTAATAATTGTTAATAATTTAATTATTATTCACCATACCTCCCTTTCAATCATAATTATAACTAATAGTCTTTTCAAGGTATACTATTGGAGATGCCAATAACAAATTAACTTTTCCTTTTATTTGTCATGATTAATATCACACTACTATTTAAGATAGATAGTTTGACTCCCCCAATTTTGTATTTAACTTTTTTGAAAATTAAAAATTTTCAATATCTCTAATTATAACAAAATATATTTAGATTATTATTAACAAAAATAATATGAGCAATCACTATTAACTATAGCACTTTTAGGATATATAATGCTATTTATTCATTTTTATACTATATTTCGTTAATTAATACTTACTTTTCCGTTATTGACATCAAATTAAATCTATTTATAAAAATTAAAATATATAACTGTGAAATTTAAAAACTCTAAGCAGAAAATTTATACAATTAAAATAATTATTCTTAGAAGAAGTATCAAAAGTTTATAATGAGCAGGTAAACAAACAGTAAATATTGCAAAATATTTAATAATTTTAAATAAACTACCTCCGCTAAAATAGAATTATTTTTAGGAAATAATGTAAAAATTATTTTTTTCATAAAAAATAGGGTTTTGTATACTACAAAAATATAATGTTAAAGAATTCTTATTTCTTATACATTTTCTGTAATTAAATGTAAATATACTACAATTTTAAATTATATGGCAGTTTTTTATATATTTTTACTAATACTATTTTCTATTCTTTTGTATTATAGCAATAATGAAAACTAGACTGATAGCAATGACATCAGCTATTTAGACAAGAATTAGAAGAAACATTAATAAGAATCTACATATATACATTAAAATGGAGTAAAATACATAAGTCATAGGTAGGTAATAGGATAAAGGATTTTAGCATAATTTTGTTAGAATAGAGCTTAACAAAATAATAAATTTACTCAAGAAAATATATGTATATTTGGTATAACTTATTCTTTTCGGTTCATCAAATCATAAAATAATTGAGGTAATTAATCTAATGATGAAGATTACTTTTAGAGCAATACGACTCAACTTGAAGCATCTCTTAAAACAATATAAAGATTTTTGCATTTTTTATGCATAAAAAATTTATTTTAAGTAAGTGGATCCTTGAGTGCCTTATAAGTGTAAATAATAAATAGCATGAGAATCATGTATATTTAAGATATCTTAATAATTTTTAATAAATATTTGTCTTGGAAAATGAGCATTTCATTGAAGATTTGCAGAATAAAAAGGAGAACGAACTTATAGTAAATAACTATCAAAAGTTTTCTTCCAATAAGATAAGAATTTATATTTAAATAATTATTTTATATAATTAATGTTGCTCACCTCAATCAATTAATTCATTTAAATAAAGGAAATTCTTGATATAAAGATATTTGGATATTGAAATTCAAAAAAAAAAAAAAAAGTATAACTGCCATTAAGAAAGTGTTTGTGTGAAAATCTGACTTATCAACTAACTGAAACACCAAGACTGATCTATAGAGCAGAATAAAGTTATTTTTTACAGATGAGAGTGATAGAATTATGAAATATAATTAAGCTGAAATAGCATATTCGATAATAAATTAGGAATATAAAATAGAAGATTAAAAGATTAAGACATAGGAATACTTTTATTAAAATCAAGAATATGTTAAAAAATTATAAGTTATTAGCATTTTAAAAAGATAAAATGTCTCAATAAACTGTTTTACAAAGAAATTTTATCAATATTTGATTTATCAAAAAAATAAGTAATTCATAAAAAAATTTATCATAAACTAAAAATTGTAATAATTTTTTTATTTAATAAAACCCCAAGAGCATTTTTTTGAATTAAGTTGAATTTGAATTTTTAATAAATATAGTATTTTTATTATTATAAGAACTTTGGTAGCTTTATGTAAAATTAAATAAGTACTATTTTATATATATATATTTGTATATTATATATATATATATATATATATAGGGGTGCTTTAGAAATCAAAAGCTACCAACTTTTGATGCCTGGTCTGATTAAATTTTATTTGAGTATATTAGCCTTTAATATTTATATAAAACACCCTAGTCCAAACCAAGATGCTGAGCCCAGATAAGTAAGTCTCTCATAGAATCATACCTTTCCTGTCCTCCCCATCGGTGGAGCTCGACCCCTACCTGCTGCCGTCCACCCTCCGTGCCCAAATAGAGCCTTCACCCGTTCCTGATGTGGCCATCTTCGAGACCAGGCTCCGATGCCTGCTGGACAGCATGTCGACCTGCCAGAGATCCCAGAGAGATCCAGGACATTGCCACCACCATCTTTGGCCAAAATGTTATCACTCATTACAAGGAGACGCTGGACAGTGCTATAGAGCTACGACTCTCGGTGCGCAAGCTCACCTTCCCCAGGGACCCCAACGATGGGAAGGAGGTGCTGTATGACGAAACGAGGGACGAGACCATAGGAGTGAGAAGGGCAGTACCTATTAGAGACGACGAGACAGAGGACGAGGTGGGGGCCTCCTAGACAACCTATAGGCAAAAACCCTAACGGCTAACCCATAAACCTCCATGGACGAGACATTGAGCTATCTGATTGTCAGATGGAGCGGACGTCCTCTGCGGATGCAGGTTTAGAATGTGCCGATTCTTCGCCTAACTCCTCATCAGGGGGCTGCCTGTCTCCAGACTTGCATCGATAACTGAACGAATTACTAGAGAAAATAAAACAACCTAAGAAATAGCTAATTAATCCCTAACGGTCACTCAACTAATAACCTAGGGACCAATAGATCTTTAAAAAGTCAAGCAAAAGGCCAACTGATAAAGACCTCCAGGAGATGTTCATTAGAGCGTCTCTCGACTAACGACACCTCTCTGAATACTACCAGACAACAATGTAATTGCTCAGAGAGGCTGAGCTGAGTGAGCAAGCCTCCCAAAGAGAGCAGGTGAACCTGATAATGCTTGCGCTAGACGCTATCAAAAGGTCGAGGGATTCTAGGCTTAAGGAGGCATCTGATGAGTACAGCTGCTGCCAGCACAAATTCCTGAGAACACGACTGTTCCAGAAGACGAGGTTTCGCAAGCATTCGAGATACTGCCTGCTCTCGCCAGATGTTAACGGCTATATCTCAACCGCCATTGAAAAACTTCGACCCCTAATGAAAAGGCTCTTCAACTCAAGTGAAGATGCAATGTCCCAGTAGTTTTCGAGGCTCTTCAAGGAAACCCTTCAGACGAATACGTTCTCCAAACGCACACTCAGGATGGTGCACGCTGGAAGGGAGTACTAAAGAACCCATCGCATGCAAGAAAGCCAGAGCAGTCGTTGGTGGAAAGGCAGGATGACTAACTACCCATAGTTCTACAAAACCATTGGCTCCCTAGACGAGCTTCCTACGTACGGCCAGCTTCCCTCAAGCATGTAGATGGAAAGCGAAGAGTCCCTTTCAAATGAGTAAGCCCAAGTCGCTCTACAGCATGAGAATCTCAACTGTAACCTCGTTAGTACAGGCCTTGCTCCAAAGCCTAAATATGTTGTTCAAGAGAGCAAAAGTATAAATCCTGTTCAAGGGCAGAATCCAAGTCAGCCTATAATGGTCACCAAGGGCAACATGATCTACTCGAAGTATGTTACCAACAATCTCATCGCTACCAGTCATCTTCGTAGTAGGATGACCTCAGTCGTGAAGGCACTCAAGGGCTACAAGCTAAGGGATGATGGGGAAGACCAATGGAAGCAGGTGCTAATCAAATTGTTTGTGGAGATGATAGCGGAGTGGCGCAAGGTTTTGAAGTCCAAAAAGCAGGATGTGAATCATTTCCTGATTCAATAAGAACACCTGCCAGATGAGTGGGAGGTGCTGGACTTCGAAGACCTGCTTGACTCAGAGTCCAAGAGGCTGATACCCAGGAAGGAACGAATGATGAAGAAGCGGGACGCCGCGACTGGGAACTCCAAACGCAATGGAAGAGGAATCAGCTTCATGCTGAGGCAACAAGAGAACCTGCAGGACATCATTAGTAGTAGCCTGAAGTCCATTGAGCGACTCACTCAGAGCGCAATCACCGTCTTATAAGAGCTTAGCTTCGCTCGCATCCTCTGCATTGAGATGATTGCCAGCAACACCTGCCTGAGGTGAGGAGTAAGGAGCCAATTCTGGAAGGCTCGCACAATGCCCTGGGCAAGAGACAGGCAATGACGAACTGGCAGGTGAACATTCGGATGGAGAAGCTGCTTGTGGCTTTGAGACTGATGGAGCATCAATCGTCCTACGTCCTGAATGGCGATGAAGTGAAGGCCAGCAGTCTTAAGGTAGCCTCCACATGGATAGAGTCTCCCCCTGACTAAATCCTGCGCTTCCTGGACATCGAGAGGCAGCAGGCCAACCCGCTGAACGTAGGGTTCATTGGCAAGAGCAACATCAGGCAAATCATGGCTTCGCGAGCTTTCCTGCTGGAGGACAAGAATAGCAAGGAGATTGTGTAAGACACGGGGCTGAGGGTGCAGTACTAGCAGGGCAAGGCAGCAGCTAAGAATAGTACATTGGCTGCTAACCCCAAATAGGCAACTAATGGCGCTGAGCCAAAGTCGCTGATTGAGGATGAACTAATTGCTACCTCACCAAGAGCTGACGATACCTCCTTGCCATTGCTTGCAAAGAGAAGCCCTGAGATGGACACCTCTGAACTTGAGATGATTATAGGAGAGGAATGCATGCTAGTGACAGATGCTCAACAGGAAGACTCCCTAGCAAAACTGAGATCAATCAGGAAACTCAGTATCCACTAATCGTGGTGACTGCTGCAGCTGAAGCAGTGAAAGACAGCGCAGCTGCGCTTGAGCAGTGACACTCTTCACATTAATACGCTTGTTAAGCTAATAATTACTTTAAAAAACTAACTCACATACACTCACTTGTCATCACACCCTTAATTAAGTTAATTCACTCTAAAACCGCTCTGCACTTATTTGTACTACCCAATCGTAGTTATTCTTTTTAAGGTCTCGCTGTTAGACTCAACTCGCTAGACTCGCAATTGAATGAGACGAGCCCCATCAATAGCCTTATAAGGGAGCGAAAGAAATGCTTGGGTAAGTTTTTTTCATTCAATAGTTATATTGCGTATAGGATGCTGAGCAGTGGGAGCAATGACAGGAAGCAATATCTCATTAGCTTCAAAGCAAACTCTAGGGCTCTTTACCTGACGGTAGTATAATAGCTTGAAAGCTCGTGAAACCCTCTAGAATCTGCAGGATCTCAGATGTTGAACTGCATCTTATTGAGGCTCTGGCTCCCCTGAGCGGTGTGGTCATGATGGGTGCTTTGCATCAAGTTCTGCACACCCATGTTGAAGCTGCGGTTGTGCAAGCGACCTTGAGTCATGTTGCCATAATCCATTTTCAGGCGCTTGACTTGCAGCATGTATTCCTTCTTGTCAGCCTTTAATAGGGACTCCTCATCCTTGGTCTCCTCGAACTCTGAACGAGTGCGCTTTCTCTTTGATTGGGGCTTGAGGAGACCAGCAGCTCTGCCACGATTCTCTATATGAGAGATTAAGTAAAGCTATGTTGGTACTTACAAGACACATTGAGGCAATTAGCAAATGCCTGTGCGAATTCAGGTCGGAGCTGGACATTCAACTATCGCTACTCCGCCACCCGAGCCGCTCTGCTCCTAAGGGCTTCGTCGATCTTGGCCTACAGCTGGTCAGGGATCACGGTCCTGAGGATGTCGCCCAGCCACTGCCTGTCAATCTTCTTCCAATCGCGGGGATGTGGCAAGAATTCCAAGCATTGCGAATGCTTCTGGGCTAAAGAAAGGAGGTCAGTCACAGTAAGGCCTTCCAGCTATGGGATTGCTGATACCTTCACCTGGTCCCTTCGAATATACTATATGAGGGTTAAGCGAGGCTATCGCATTTATAGCTTACGTTCTTGTTGCCTTTAAGCACATCACTAAGGATGTACGAGTTGGTCTGCTTGATGTTTGGCATGTGTGCCTTACCATCCTGGGTCAGGAAGAGATACAGGTCCCACTTACTGTAAAGTTTGGACTGGAGCTCAAAAAAGTTCATGGGTTACTTTGACATGGAGAGTTAAAAATTATAGTTCGTAGGGGTGCCTGGAAGGTATTTCTAGAGTAGTGGCTCAGGAAGACCTACTATATCTGTATAAGATTGCTTCCTAAAGCTACTTAGTTAAACTTCAATAGATTCGAGGAAATCTCTAAATGAATTCGTAATAGCCTTTGAAGAAATCTGTAACTCGTGGTAGTAGAAATCTGGGTGCCCCTCGATACATACAGCAGCGCTTGTGTATGTTGACTTCGCGTAGCGACCTCGCCGATGAAGGGTGCTCCAACGTCTCTGAAGAGGAGACAGAGCACTAATACCCTGCAATTGCTACCACTAGCACTCCTCCTGGGGCCAAGCCATCAAAGGATGTTCAGGTCTTGCGCAGCCCCCTAGTCGAGCAGCCATTGTCGACTCATGAAGAGGTCCTGATGTCCGAGCACTCCTCTACTCAACTCGTGGAGCAGCTGAATGCCTTCCTGCTTACTTATGGGTAAGCGCCCGATGCCACTCAGTACCCTTTGCTTGATCCCCGCGCCCAGGTATCGCAATTCCTCAAGGCCAATGCCCAAGAGGCGAGCTTCCTCCCTGGCGACGAAATCAGTAGACTCGCCTGTCTCGTGAGAGACTGGGCATTCCCCGATACGGCAGTCTCGAGTGAGAGTTTTGGTTAATTAGAAGACCGGGAGGCTACATTTCAACAAGAAGACATTTAGGAAAGCGTCGCTAGAGAGAACTGGTAGGAGTAATTAGCTTCTCCTCATGTAACCCCACCTTAATAGCATCTTCATGTCAGGAGTCTGTTTCGCCATTTGAAGGCTCTTGACCTTCACAAGGAATGGGGTCGTAAAAGGGAGATGGCCAAGTTCTATTCCAGTCAAGGCCTCAGCCTGCCCTCTATAGCCACTCTCGTGGGCACCAGTCGCTATCATGTCAGGAGGCTACTCCAGGATGCCGCTCACTCCGATGGTAAGCTGTTGCCCGCTAAGTGGGGTCGAAAGAATATGCTGCTCACAGCTGAGGAGGCTGACTCAATCATTGCGCACATTGAGGAGAGCAAAGGAGTCATCACCACGAGAGGCATCATGCAGAGCTTGCAGCAGCGGCTGGGAGTGCGCATTTCCCCCTATCGCATCAGCAGGTTCCTGAGGCACGAGTTGCACATGAGCTACCACAAGATCTCCCATCTCACTCCCAACCACAATAACTTGAAGTCGCGGCTCCAGCGCTTGATCGCCGCTGCTTACTTTATTCAGGCCTCGTGCTCGGGTTTCACGATATACAACATCGACGAGACCATCATCCAGAACACTGATAATCGCAGTTATTCCTGGATGGCCAAGGGCAGCCAAAATGTCCAGTCTTCGCAGAAACGCATCAGCCGCCTCTGTATAACCGCGGCTGCCTCCAATCGGGGTATCTTCATCTTCAATGTGAGTGTGGGTTACACTAACTCCCACACCTTCTTGGTCTTCATGGTAGACCTCATTTAGCATTTGGATGGGCAAGACAAAGACTGGAGGGCCCACTCCATCCTACTAATGGATAATGCTTCCTATCATCGCAGCAGTTACACCAAGAGCATCTTATAGTAGCTCAACGTCCCCATCATGTTCCTGGGACCCTACCAGTACGACATGGCTCCTGTGGAGAAGGCATTTCGATTCCTCAAGTTCAGAGATCTGAATCCCTTGTTGCTGCCCGTCTCCACCAAGTAAGCATCAGCTCCCTTAACTGTATAGGAAGCAACTGCGACGCTATGCATAAGCCTTGGCGTTTCAAGTTTCTCATCTTGACATGAGGTGGCTCACCGGCGCCTTCACCTGCTCCTTAATTGATGCTCTGAAGCACCTGAGCCTCAAGGAGGTCTGAATAGGTTAGTTTATTTACCAATTACAATAGGGGGATCACCAATTAATCAATTAAATATATTTATATATTTTTTAATTATAGAGAAAATGAAAATCGAGCGCAAAACTCCGCCAGGGCGTGTGCTCTGTGCCCCGAGCACCCAAGTTCCTCCTAGTTTTGAAAGGGCTACAAAATGACCTTAAGTTCGAACTTCTAGCTCAACATTTCCTAAAAAACTCGAAAGCAAAAAAGTCTGGGAGATTTTGTAATTAAAATTATTTAATCGTTTAATAGTTTAAATTAAGGGTTTAATTATCCTTTAAACAGTTGCCCTATTTTAATTAATTAAGATTCAAATATTAAAACTTAAATTCGATTATAGAAAAATGGATTCTACAAATTATGGAAGCACCCAGTCATCGCAACATAACCAGGGATCCCAAAGCATGGGGGAGGGTCCAGCATACAAGATCCTGGACTTGATCGACGTCAAGCAGCTGAAGGGAAAGGTTGCCGCCAAATGCACCTTCGAGAATGACCCCAGAAAGAAGGCCATCTGGATTGAGTACTCATAGTTGCTGTACCCAATTGACAGGGACAGAGTGGAGAAGTTCATCGATGATCACAAGCCAGAGCTCAATGATCTCCAATACTGGAACTTGTATGCAGGCGCACGCTCAGGCAGGGACAATGATGAGGAGTCTGCCTCACTCAATGAGGATGGCGAAGACCTCGATGATCTAAATGACGATCTACTCAAAGCAAATGAAAACTCCCATTTATCAGTTGATCAGCGAAATGATCAGAAGCAACTTACAGACAGGGAGGACGAGAGCAGGACCGACAGCGATGATGAGTTGCAGGAACTTGGGGTGACTATGCAGGTGCAGGACAATGAGACACAAGACCTACTAGATCAGTTGGACGATTATTCGGTGCCACCTGTCAACCTTGATAAATGGAAGCAGAGAGCCTGAGCAAGGCGAAGATCTCGAAGGTGAGGAGAGCTACAAAGACTACCTTGTGGAAACAATCGAGGATTTCAAGAAGGCCAGGTATGGAGAAATCCTGTGCGAGTTCGCTAAAACCTTTCTCTACAAAGACGTTTAGCAGATGGATCCTTCAAAGCTATTCACAAATCCTTTGTGGCACCCTGGAAGGACAGATTAGAATTAGTATGCCTGCCTCGTTCACGCCGTCAATATGTATGCAGGGGGCCCTTTGTTTGACACCATAGAGAAGCTTGTCAGCCTCTATTAGTCTCGCGCTCATATGGTCATTACTCGCAGACCCGAGCATCTTGTGGAGCATGGCATTTCATTCAAGAACTTGCACCATCTCATTTATGACTAGGCTCGCAACATGTGGTACAGTCCCAGCATCGTGCACTCCTTGCCAAAGGATATGCTGGATAAGTACAGAAGAAACATCAGATTCAAGTTTCCCAATTTCATTCATCAGCACCTGACTGAGAACAGATACCTCTTCCAGATGATCATCGACGTGAGTCTGATGATGAAGCAGGCACCATTGCATAGGAATGCCATGCTGGCGCAATAGTGAAGGTGGAAGAGAAGTGGTACATCCTAGATACCGCTGATAAAAGGCCTATCGAGATCACCTTCAGTAATCCCCAAGTCCTCTAATGGTTGCACAATGTGAGCTACATGAACATCCTTAGCATGATTCAGGACGATCCACCCAAGCATTTCTAGAAGGCTTTCATTAAGTAGTGGTCCCTCATAATGGAAGGCAAGTTCGTGTAGAAAAAAGCGCGCCCCGAGAAACCCTGCAAGAGTCACAGGCATTCGCTAAAGAAGTCTATCAGACGTTCAAGCCAGGGCCCAGGAAGCACCTAATACAGAAAGCCAAACAGCAACATCAGACCCTCAAAGAAAAGACTGTCCAGGGCAACGCAACTTGCTGGGCTCAGAAATGATGATTAGAAGGAGGCATTCGCACAAGCAGCCTTGAAAGCCTCCACTGAGAAGGCAAGAATAACAAAGCTCTTCAACAAGTTCAATGCGGAGGAGAACAAGGAGGAGTCCTCCACTACCAAGGATGAGGATCTCATGATTAAGTCCCACGCCAGGCTCGCCAAGATCTTCACTTACTATGAATAGATCAGGACCAAGAAGTACATCCCTCCCTTCGACATCATTATGGACGAGGTCGAGGCCGCCCCTGAGGATCACTAAGAGGTTGAGGTGGCTTGGAACTGGTTCCTCAGTGTATCTCCTGCTTACAAATAAAGACTCCTGCAGTAGCAGGTGGAGGCCCACTTCAAGACTACCAACCCTCAGATTTCAACAACCAGCCCCACATCGTCAAGGCCACCTCGATCAAGAAGGCAATGGACGCTTACAAGGAGACCGCCAGGTGCAGGGTTCTCGAGGAGCTGCAGGTCCTGTTCAGCGAGAACCCCAGGATCCCATTTGCTATTGTCAACAACTTCAAGGATTGCCTGAAGGACGACAAGATCATGGAGTTCAGGAAGTGGCACGAGATGGAGATCAGTGACTTGAATAATGCCAGGCTACAAGTATCAGGAGGCAAGAAGATGACCAGAGAGGAGTCCAGGTACTTCGACAAGATCTGCAAGATGATCAAGCAGTGAGCCAGCTATTATTAAATTTATTAGTGTTCATTTATTAAATTTTCATTCTCTCTATTCCTTAAAAAATACTCTTGGGGTTTTATTAATGTTCTTTTGCATTTAATTTAATATTAATTGATTATTAATGATAGAATTAACTTAATTTAAAAAATTAAAAAATATATATATTGCAATTAAACTTGAAAAAAGTAATGGTTACATGATGTAAACTATATCCTTTGTCTTTGAATCAGGAAATTATATTTTATTAACCTTCTAAAATTCTATAATAATTTTACTAAAAACAAAAAGTCATTTATATAATATGAAATATAATAGTAAAATAAATCTCTTTATATTCATTTTAGATATTTGATTTATATCATACAAATTTTATTAAAAAAAAGACTTTAAAATATTATTTGAGTTTATGCTATTTTAGTAAAATATATAATTATCCTAATTTATCTAACAATATATATATTCCTGTTTAAATCTTTCATTTGATGTTAATAATATAATTTAATACATTCTATCAATAATAATTATTAGGTAAGATTATTCCTATAACTTCATAAACCTTTGAGAAATGTTTGGTAGTAAAGAGATATTAAATATTAAGAAAACCTAAATATATTAAAGGAAGTATAAAAAGATTTTTTTGATCATAAAAATGATTTAAACTTAAATTTCCTATTTGGAAATTTAAAGGAATAAAAAATTCGTAATTATACTATAACTTTACACAATCAAAGCTAAGACTTTAATTAAACGAGGATTTAATCATGAAGTGCATATTATTATAATAAAATGATAGATAATTATAAGATATTTTATTTAAATTATAGAATTCCTCAAAATTAATTTAAAA
>ARYC01009857.1:0-12509 GCA_000711775.1 Oxytricha trifallax | reverse complement strand
AACTTCAAATGCATAGACTTGTTATAAATTTATATTAAATAAGATTTTATTGAAAAAGTACTTGTTGACATAAAAGATTTACTTTTTATTTTTTCAGTCATTTCCAAGGCACTTATCGAGGGCTGTAGTCAAAACTTGGCAATTTGATTTATGAGATTGGCATTTGAATGATTAAAAATATTTAAATCATAAAGTTCTCGAAAAGTACTCAGCCGAAATTTCTTCAAAAATACTACAAAGAAAGAGCAACTTCAAATGCATAGACTTGTTATAAATTTATATTAAATAAGATTTTATTGAAAAAGTACTTGTTGACATAAAAGATTTACTTTTTATTTTTTCAGTCATTTCCAAGGCACTTATCGAGGGCTGTAGTCAAAACTTGGCAATTTGATTTATGAGATTGGCATTTGAATGATTAAAAATATTTAAATCATAAAGTTCTCGAAAAATACTCAGCCGAAATTTCTTCAAAAATACTTCAAAGAAAGAGCAACTTCAAATGCATAGACATGTTATGAATTTATATTAAATAAGATTTTATTGAAAAAGTACTTGTTGACATAAAAGTTTACTTTTCATTTTTTCAGTCATTTCCAAGGCACTTATCGAGTGCTGTAGTCAAAACTTGGCAATTTGATTTATGAGATTGGCATTGAATGATTAATAATATTTAAATCATAAAGTTCTCGAAAAGTACTCAGCCGAAATTTCTTCAAAAATATTTCAAAGAAAGAGCAACTTCAAATGCATAGACTTGTTATGAATTTATATTAAATAAGATTTTATTGAAAAAGTACTTGTTGGCATAAAAGATTTACTTTTCATTTTTTCAGTCATTTCCAAGGCACTTATCGAGTGCTGTAGTCAAAACTTGGCAATTTTATTTATGAGATTGGCATTTGAATGATTAAAAATAATTAAATCATAAAGTTCTCGAAAAGTACTCATCCGAAATTTCTTCAAAAATACTACAAAGAAAGAGTAACTATAACTTCATATACTCATAGTAAATTTATGAGCATCGGGTATTTTATGGTTATTACAATCAATAAACTTTATTTTAGAATTGGCATCGATAATTTGAATGTTTTGCACTTTCTCTCTGAGTACCTATGTTATATTTTCGAAATATTTTTCATTCAAACGATGATCGCTATCTTTTTGCTCCCTCGAACGCATAGTTTCCTTTCTTTTTTGTATTTTGCAGACATCTTTCACTATTGTGAAGAGTGACATTTCCATTATGGCCAGCAATATCAATTTATCAATATCAATTAGACGTTGTGTGGGCTGATGAAGCAGAAGAAATATGATTGTTCAAGTTTTTGCAATGCCTTGATTAATCTCTTGATCAGTTCCCACCACACCCCTGAAGTTTCTCCTTAGGTTCTAGACCGCTTTCATAAGAACTACCGTGAACTCATTTACATGTGAAACTTAAAATTCAGATTTATAAATCGAGCAAGCGACGAAAATACAGATTATGAAAACGAGAGGTAGTTATGGTTACGAATATGAGAGTTGTGATAGATTTGAGAATTGTGAAATGATTTAACTTTTAATTAATTTCATGTAATTTTATTTGAATTAATATTGATTGTCTTTATAAATTGTAATGAATAGCTTTGAGTTTTTAATGCCTTGACATCCCTATTGTCCCCTTACGTTTTTTCATGTGGTTCTATTATTTAGGTTTTGTTAAACAAACGAATAAACTTTATTTTTATTTTCTTCTAATTAAAACTTCAAACATGCCTAAGTCTTTTTCAATTATATGTTATAAATCCATAATTAATCTTTTTATTTTCACATTTTTATTTAAATAATTCTTTTTTTTTTACTATTATTGATATTATTAACTATTTTAATTTTTTATTTATATAACTAATTCCATCTTTTAATTATTATAATTATATTTTGATATTCACACTTTTACTATTTTTCCTTAAACTAAATTACGTAAAATCATGACTAACTATTTTATATTATAACATTAAATATTATAATTGGTAGATAGATTGCATTTGATGGATTTGGAATGGCAATGAAGCATGATGACGCAGTAGGTTTCAGCGATGTGGTGACAGCAGCTGCAGTGGCTGGGGGAGATTCGAATTCACTCACCAGTTAGTTAGTACTCATTGACTCATAGTGATACTAGTTACTGTATTGTTGATTAGCGTGTTGAATGAAGAGAGCAGAGTGAGGAGCAGGGACATGCAGCTGGCCACTAGGCAGTGGAGTGGACTGTGTTGGAAGGTCACAGAGTGTGCTCATAGTCTTCAATCCACTGCTCATCACTCCAATCACACTATCTACTAGTTACAAATATATTACTCAATATAAATAGATGTTTATAAGATTAATGGGTGAGTAAGGAGTGACTGAGTGAGTGAATGTGCAGAGTGTCCTACCTCAAAGTCATTCATCTCTCCTTCTCCATACACTCTTCACTATTAACTAATTTATATAATATAATTATAATAATGGAATAAACAATTGTGAAACAAATGAATAGTGCTACATGCTGATGTGTGATGTTTATATGCAGCAGGCAGATGGTGGCTGTGCAGGCTAGTGCAGTTGCTGCTATGGTGAGATCAATCAATTGTCCTCAACTGCACTCTCACCCACTACATATCTATTCACATATTCATTCATTATTAATCATTTATTTAAATAATATATAAGTTAATGTGATATGTGGTGAGTAGAGGAGTGACTTGGCTAAATGCTGTAAATGCACTCACTTGCACGTGCACACTGCACATACTGCTTCCACTTTCAAATCAACTGCCTCATTTGCTAATATAAGCAGGAATAGAAGTGAGTGCAGACTGAGTGTGTGTGGATGAGACTAGTGTGATTACAGGGCACAGCAGCTGATTGCTCTGGACTTATTTAACTGCTGTCTTCACTCAGTATCAATTCATCACATCCACATTCAATTATACAAAATATATTATATATATTATAATAATTAATAAATAGTGATTGAATGATAAGTGTGAGTAGTGGATGGTGAGATGTGGTGTATCTGACAGTAACTGCAGTTGTTATTCAAGCACTCTGCTCCTTTGAGTCTACATCCTTCACTTACATCACCAACACACTCAACTGCGTGTTAAATGCATGTGAAGTGTGTTTATGAAAGTGGATGTAATGAGGCAGTGGATGACTCCTGCTTCGTAGGTGACCAAGTGAAAGCAGGGAAGCTCAGCAGCACACTCAGTTGTCTTCAAATCAATCACCATCCACTCACATACACATTAATTATATATTTAATGTAGTTAATGATTTGAGTGGATATAGTTATAAGTGAGGAGAGTGAGTGATGGCAGTGCAAATAGCCAATCTGATGTCATTGTGCCCATTGCTACTAAATCAAATCAAGACACATCCTCATTATCACCATCCACATTCACACTGCTCTATCATTTATTAAATATATTATTATAATTAATAGTATTTGTAAGGAATGTGAATTCAAATTCATTTGCTAACTGAAGTTTTCAAGCAGGAGCATACTCATATTACTCAGGCCATTGCTACTTGGCTCTAATTACTCATCAATTGCACTACTCTATCAACTCAATCAAATTAATTATTCAACTTAAATATACACTATTATAAAATATAATTTTATATAATTAATAAAAATAATATTTAGAATTGATTAAATTAGAAGCATTATAACGATAATAGCAAGCATTTTTATAGTTATAAATTCCAGTTGAAATCTTTGTTCAAAATATTAAAGATAGAAAAACGGTAATAATAATTTAATAAAGGGACTCCAAATTTACTTATAGCCTAGTTAAAAATTGATAATTGTCTTTAATTAAAGTGAAATTTAATAGAATAAGAGAATTAAATTTTTCAATTATTAATAAGTTTAATTTAATATGGAAGTGAAAGTTTAGAAAATATTTAAATTACAAACTTACAATTTAAAATTGTTCTATGAAATTAGAGAACATAAATATCTATATTAACGCTATTATTATGACTTAATCCTGTACGGAAATTCATACTGGGGCTTATGCTATTAATCATTTAGTTTAATAAGATATTTTACATTTGAATTTTTGAGGCATCCAAACTCAGACTATTCAAGAAACTTGATCCAAATGCTGAATGGAATAGCTTTGCCACTTAATTTAAGTTAACTTAAAAGTATAGTTAGGGGGTAATATGAATGAGCATCCTGTGTAATTTAAAAATCCTGTTCGCTAAATGATTTCTCTTAACTGGCTCACAGTCAAGATTCACTTTCTAATTGAAACTTTTAGCTCTGGAAACACTCCTTCTCATTTGTATGGCTACTGAGAGAGGGAAAATTCCAAGGGATCCTATACTAGAGTTTCTACAAAGACATTTGTCTCCCTTTTATCTTGAAAAAAGAATCAAATCTGTGATCCAAGCAATCTATTTTTTTACTTTTACCTTATCCTTAGTGCACTTATAAGAAGCTGCAAAGATAGGTGAATCATTAAGATGCAATACGACTTTGATTTCAACAAAGGTCTATGAATTTTATTAGCTTGGTCCCTTTATACTTTGAATGATAGATTCTTAGGAAGTCCTAAGAGCCTAAGAGGCTGGAGTCATATCGCAAAACCTAGCTCCTTCATGGCTTTCTCTGGAATACCGAAATTGTCAGTATATACCTCCCAACATATCAGTAAGTGGAAGCCTATATTTTTAAGTTGATTGGGAGAGTAAGAGAAGATTTGGATTTTATAATTTAACAGCTCTACTAAACTACCTACAACTGCAAGCAAGCAGAATCTTGTTAGGAAATTACATGAGCTTTCAGTGAACTGGGCAATTTGTATTAAAATACCCTTCGCGATCAAGTAACAAAATAATGCATTCTCTTTATTAATGAGCTCCCTGATATATGCTCGACTACATAGAACCAGAATCTTAATAGTCTAGAGTAAAATTTTTCTCCCACACAATACAGGACTTAACTGAAGGTATTATTGCAAAAATGCAGATTCATTATTCTCAGAAACTGGGAGACTGGTAAAATTTTATCATCATCACTAACACAAGTGAAACTCTGTTAGTATTGTTTCACATTTATATTATTCGAATCTCTTGGTCATGTTTCTCTTTCTTGATGAAATTGATGTAGATTTTCGAAGTTCTGTCCTCAGAACTTCAGTATCACAAATTGCAACGTAAACCATTTTAAATCTTCTTGCCTTAATAACTTGTAATGAAGAATCATGTAATGAATACTTAAAATTAATTCAGTTATTTACTAAATATAAGGCTATAATATCTATCTCAAATTACAATAATTTCCAACTCTTAAGCTTATCAAATGCAAAAAAGAGAAAATGCTATAAAGGAGATTTTAAAAATAATGGTGTGATTGATAAAATTAACTTAAAAATTCACTACTTGTCATTTTATCATAATAGCCATTTATTATTGACATAATGTAGAGACGAGATGTGGCGGTAATTCCAAAAATAACTTCGCCTCGCACACTGCTTTCTTTCATGATTAAAACTTCATGATCCGTAAGGCTGCATACTTCGGATATGGAAATAGTCATGTAAAGTTCTTACTGATTTAATAAACGCTAAAACTCTTATTAAAACTTATAATGAATTTTCCTTCATTTCCATCTTGGAAACTTGAATGACCAAGCTTGTAAGGGTGAATTTTTAATTGTTGCTTACTTCTTATGGCACCTTTCTACTTTTAAAAGCTAAGTATATTTTTATTACCTAATAAGCCCATCGAATTCCAGTTAAGCACATTATTATTTTTATACTCTCTAGATACGTGATTAAAAACATGATAAAATTAACTCATTAACTATAGATTACCATCATAATATATGGACTCTATGAGTTTATGATTGATTAAGTAATGCTATTTTTATTATCAAATTTATCTACTTTTTTATATCATTCTCACAAAATTGATAAAGATTTCTTATAGAAAATTTATATAAGAATTTAAAAATTGAATGTAGCTTCCCTTAAAGCAATAAACCTAAAAAATGATAATTCAAGTTTAGCTTATGTAATTATGGTTAAAAACTTTTCATTCATTTTTAAAAAATCAAGGCAAGTTAAATTTAGCAGCTGGTTTCAACTTACCTTTTATTAGGTAGTAAATAGAGACCTATTACAGTTTTACGAAATTATTTTCTTGAATCAATAAGTTTAATGAGATAAGTCATGAATCTCAAATTAGTCTTGATTTCCTGATTTAAAAAGGCAAAACTAGAGATATTTACTGAATTAAAGCAGATCAAATGAGATTTTTTATGCAAAATTCTCTTATCCACTTTGATTAAAAATCCTTGAATTGAACAAAACTCTTAACAATAGGAGATCCCCTCAGATTTTGAAAGACAAGGGTTTATGGAAACTACGCCAATAAATTGTTTGCCTGCTGATCATTTAAGTTGTGCTATTCTGAATAACACACCCATCCTTACTAATTTAGTTAGATGTGTATTAAGGATTTTTAAGAATTCTTTACTAGCAAAATGAAGTTGAATTCATCAAGGTGAATGTAGGAGTCAAGAGACTTATTATTAAATATCAGATTGGTCTCTATTTACTAAAGGATATGTAGAAAAATACTTTGCTAAAAAACTACATTCTAGAATCTCTTGGGGTTATCCCTCAAGTAAAGCCAAAAATAAAGTGTTAAAAAGTTGAAGTTTTACTTTAACAATAAGCACACATATAGTAGAAAGTCAATATTGACAGTCAAGCATGAAAGTCAGGCGAAGTAGTAAACAGGACTGTAAGATAACAAAAGGAATTACAGCATGTTCCCCAAACTTCATTTATGCCAGTTAGCATGAACTAGATACCAATGTGGTCTTCCCAAAATCTTATAAACCACCTCTGGGAATTGGTGGAGGTGTTTTAAGTAAAAGGGATGTAATATCTCTGATTATACTATCTACCTACTAAAGCCCCAGTACGAATTTCTATACAGCGTAAAGAATAATAAAATTAGGGAACCGCTAAGCCATGATTTTGGTTTTTTTAATTTTATTAAATCAATCTGAAATTTTTATGCTTAGATCTTTTCAAAATTCCACAATTAAAAATTAATTTTAAATATAAAAATTGAATCAAAACTAATACAAAAAATACTCTTATTGTGCCCTATTACCTATTATTGGCAAAAAAGAATTTATGATTTAAGCTCTTGAGTAAAATAATATAAAAAATATTTTTATATTAAATCATGATCCAATAGACAATGAACAATGCAGAAAGAATCTACCGTATCTAACATGATCATTAATTGAAAACCTTCAAGAGAATCCATAAACAAAAACATTTAAGATTTTGTAGGTATTTATCATAAATTAATTAATGGAGCTAGCCCGTATTCGCTTTTAAAATAATTTTATTTTAGTAAAATTAAAATTTTAAATCATTAAAGATTTAAACTTATTCAATGAAATTCATTGAATAGAATATGTTTAAGTTAAATTATAAAAATGGATATCCCCTGCAAATTACGGGAATTCTTTTACCCCCTCACATTTTTTTATCATGAAAATTCACCGTTAAAAAATTTCGAAAAATCAATGACAGCCCTCATATAATTCAGATATTTTTTAGAAATAAAAAAAAATAAAAGAATAAATTTAATTCAAATAAAAAAGCTGCTTAATTCAATTCAAATATTAGATAATTCTATTATTTTTTTATTACAAATATTTGGTAGCTTTTAAGAAATTAAATTTTATACATTAAATATATAGGGGTCTTCAGAACTTGAAAAGCAACAAAATTAATACATTGATCTAAGTTCAAAGTTATTCATAATATCTAATACTAATAATTATGATAAAACCCAATCCACTCTTACTAAAGCTGAGGCCTGATAACAGAGTATCCAATGATATTATACCTTTCCTCTCATCTTAAACAGCCGAGCTGGACATGAAGTAGGTCTCTCTCCCCACATGAAGGAGTACATAACGCCCACTCACACACTCGATGCCGAAATCTTCGAGGCCAGGCTACGCTGCATCCTAGACAACATGACCGTTGGTAAGAGATTGAAGAAAGAGATTCGATAGGTGACCACTATCTTCCGCGTCGTTGTCACCACCTACCACATAGAGATTGTAAAGCACAGCATTGAGATAGAAAGCTAGCATTTTCTACAAAAGGCAACTAGATGTACAAAGCGAGCGACGAGAAAACGATAGATTAGACTAAACGATAGCGAGCGCCACCAAATAAAGCAAAGACGCACGAGGTCTTAGATGGGGGATCCAGAGAGAGCTTATAGTATAATATAACTTTTTTTACTACTAATACCATCACTCATGTGGCTAATAAACATGATTTAAGTGATCAGATGAAGAGATGCTCTCAGCTAAGGCTAGTGGGGGATTTGGAGAAGCTCTTTTTAAGAACCTTTTACTAGGTTGCTAATCTAGGCGTCCTATCTGGCACTCTGTCCTCGACCACTTACAATTACCAGTCTAGACTGTTAGAGATATTCCTTTGAGTCCATCAGTTGCTCTGACCTAAAGCAAGATTAATGCCTTACTCTATGAAGACTTAGTTGCCTTCCCTCAAGCGGATATCAAAGAACTCCTTGACGAGAGCATGCATTACATTTCCTAGAATTTGAATATTCTTCGATGAGTTGTTTGAATATCAAATTACTTATTTACCTAACAGTTATGTTGAAGATAATATCCATGCAGTATTCATCAGAAACAACTAAGCTAACATTGTTCACTCTCTAGCAACACTGATCCATCTTCATCAGCTGATATTGTCACAGCTCAGGATTCTTCCTTCAAATTATATTTGTAAAATAAATAAGCTAGAAGGAATTCCTCTGGACAGCAGTGTATTTGCGTTGGAGGATTATTATGTAATTGTAAAGTAGTTCAATTTAATTGTGTTATAAGAGAATTCGCCAACGCAACTAAATAATGTCATTTTCGTGGCATATATAGGAGACAACTGCGAGAGTATATTACGGACTGATACTCATATTTCGCTAATTGAGAGGTATTGGCTCCAACACGAGTTCCAAAAGACCCTGGTCGTATCCCTGGACATGTTGAGCTTGAGGAATGTCTGACTCAACTGTTCCAAGTAAATATGATAATTGGGATTCCAAAGTTCTAGTCCGGCATGTCCCCCAGGATAATGATCCTCGATTATCTCAGCCTCTGGAATTGATGTCTGATTCGGACATTCCATCTTAGTAGATAATGATGCAGTCCCTTCTCCAAGTCAAAGACAATATTGTCCTTATTCACGAGCACCGTGATCTTCTCGCGTCTTTCCCAAAGCTGCTCAATTTCAACAAAGTTATGAGATATTCAGGGGGATCCGCAGATAACTAGGCTGAAGCCCTTATGCCTTGCACTGGCAGATGTAAACTGGCCAGCCCCTGATCTTAAAAACACTTCAAGCAGGACCTCCCTCGCTCATTCAAGAGGAACTAGCTCTCCACCTACAAGAAGACCACCCCTCAGTCGAAGGTCCAGGAGATACAGAACCGGCTGCAACTTCTGAAAAAGAACTCGGAATACTAACAGCACTCATTCCTCAGGAAGATCTTTGCCAAGTGTCCCATCCTTCCAGTGAAGATCCACACCATCTTCATGAAGCAGTGTGAGACCTTGGAGATGGACAAACTCTAAGATTGATACACCAAGGCTATCTAGCCGTAGGCGCAGGAAATCAGAAGATAGAATCATTCATAAAACATCAGAGTTTAGTGAAAGCCATCCTAAAAGAGATTAAGTAGTTATTTGATTATTAAATAATTAAGAATAAATATTTGGTAATACATTTAATTTACATTTTCCCAGACTTTGAATTCTTTAATATATAAAATAAAATCAAAAATAGATCAAGGAAAATCATATAAAAATGGTAAATAATGTAATTTAAAAAACAAATAACTCTTAACTTTTTTTAATATTTCCATCTTGTTTGTTTATTTCTTTTTTAATTGATATCTAGAATATTTGAAATATATGGGGGGGTGGTCATTGAATTCTGGAAATGTTTTTTAATGGTGTATTTTTCGTTGTTATAGAATTATGAGGGGGAAGTCATAAAATTCCAAAAATTGGGGGGGGGGGCTTTTTGAATCAAGACTATGGGGACATCCATTAAATTTGTAATTCCTCAAATAGTTAAGAATTAATAATAATATATTTACGGCATTATTGATAATCAATTTTAACTAAACCGGTCAAAATCTTAATTTTGTTGATTGAGTTTATTCAAAGTTGTTATTAATTTATTTTAAATAAAGGTAAAAATTTTTAAAACTCATTCAAAAAATCAATTAAATTTAATAAACTCATTTTATAATTTAATTTATATTTATGCAGAATAATATATAAATAAAAATGCAAATGATTATAATTAATTAATTATTATCTAGTAAACCACGATATAATAGATAAACTACATCATTATATAAAATTAATAGGAATAACTTGATATTTGCTTTTAATTTTTTCTAGAATCTCTCTGCCCTGATGGAATGGGTCTATATGTAAGGCAAGTTTATGGTTCCCTGGCTCAGAGGATGATCCTATTACTAAAAGGCTGTGGATATCTGAGAGCCATGCCCTTCTCCTTGGCTTAACTCTGAATTTCAAAGATGAAATTCAATTCAAGATCCTGCTTTCCATATTTATACTCAAATGAATTATTATAATTATTATAATAATTTAATTATTGTGAAATGTTAGTTGATATTTGAAGTTGAAAAGAGATTCAATTGGGAGGATACAAATAATCAAGCAGTGGCTTTGATTATTCAAAAAGGAAGGCATACTTAAAGAGAGCCTAGTCACACCCAGTATATCCTGCACTCATGACAGCTGCTAACACTCAATCTATAATCAACTATTTAGTCCTATTATATATTATAACTAATTATTTAATGGTGACTTGAATTTGCATGCAGTAATGAGCATGTGTTGATGAGTGAGTGTGAGCAGACAGTCATCAAACAGCACACACTCAGACACTGCCGCATCAACCGTCATACTCACTCACTCATTTTCCATTTCACAAATCAACTATTTACTAACTACTATCTAGTATTAATTATATTATATTATAATATAGGGAATGAAAACAGAAGAAGCAACAGTCATGGTGGCTAGATAGAGGGTGAGCAAAGACAGCAGCAGATGGAGGGAGTAGTTATCAGTGCATGAGTGACAAATCACCAAAACAATCCACTAAATCTATTCATTCAATTAATATGATATAATTAAAATTATAATATATACGTGTAAACAACTTGAAAGCAGTTGAGTGAAGCAGTGTGAATATGATGTGACTGAATTCTCCTGCATTTGCGGCCTCCTCACCACTGGCAACAGACAGCACTCTGCATTTCAGAGCAGCCTAAGCTCACCATCATCTGCCCATCCACTGACTAGCTCTCACTCTCCGTGCTGTCTGCATTCAAGCTGCTTAGAATCAACAGTAAAGTGAGTGGAGTGAGCTGGTGAGTAAGTGCACACTATCAAGCACCTTATTTGCCTCACTTGCACCTCATTTTGACAATTCCAACTATTCAAAACTATCCACTAGTTAGTTACTATAAATATATTTTAAATGATAAATAAATATAATTAATAATGGAATGAGTGGGATGTGTTGAAATGATGGGTTGATTATGCTGGCAGCTGACATTAAAGCAGTGTCATTTACAACTACCACCAATAACAATCACTGCAGCTTCTCTGCTTCACTCAAAGGTTTTCAGATTTAATATACTCCACACAAATAACACTAATATATATTAATTATAATATTATTATAATTAATTAGGTAGCAAGTGGTGAGATAATGAATGAGGTGAGCAAGTGAAGGAACGAGGGCAGTGCTTAAATCCAGGGAAAGGAGAAGCAACTGGCTGGCTCCACAAACTCAAAGCAGTCCATCACTCATATTCACTCATCACATCATTTCATTCAATTATTAATAATTAGTATAATATATATTAAATGAATGAAGCATAGGGATAATGGTGATAGTTGAGTGGACAGAGTGCATTGAGGCAAGACCAGGTAGAAGTCGATATTGATAGTCAGCCAACTCAGTTAGAGACCTTGATCATGTCAATGCAGTCAACTCACACGCACTCAATTCACTCATCCCACTCACTACTATCATTATATATTATTAGTTATTTGATAATATTAAATGGACAGGATAAAGAGTTAGATTGAATATGTGGATATGTAAAGATGCACGGCACACTGCTCATTCACTTAGCGAGCTGGTTTGTCCTCACCAATATTGCAAGTCACAATAATCCAATGTTTCATTTCTAATTAGTTATTATAATTATACTCCTTATTAAATATTAATTATTTTATTCATAATATATAATAATTATTAATCATAAAAATAGAAATATATTGTAATATACAAGAACTATTTAATAAAATACTGATTTTAAATATATAATGAAAGTCAAAATTTAAATGATGA
>ARYC01009855.1:0-18136 GCA_000711775.1 Oxytricha trifallax | reverse complement strand
GTATTTGCAGGGTTGGCTGTGATAGTAGTGATATTTAAACTTAAAACGTGGGACTTCTACGAAATATCTGGAGAGCTCACTATTTGGATATTTATAATTGGTGGTTGCTATGCAGGTCTAATCCATTTATTACTTATTTTATTTAAATACACCCCCATTTTGCAATAAGATTACTTAATTAAAAATTCTTTATTATTTAAATACTTCAGAAGCAAAGAAGAAGCTTGATCATTGTCAGAATTCATGATCAGCATTTCTATAGAGCTACCTAGATAGTTGAAGAATTTGTCATGGCAGCACTTTAAATTGGACTTTTCTTCTGGTTTAAAATTTGGACAGGCACTTATTCAAAATAAAATATGTAAACTTTTGAACTAGAATATCTAAATTATAGTTAATTGTACAAATTAACCAATTTTTATTGATTACTTTGAGGATATTTTAGGTCTCTAATTTGCTGTGTTAATATTGATTCCAACTGGAATTGGTCTTTTAATATAAATACCAATCATATTCTGCTACAGGAAAGGATATTCATATGGATACTCAGATTACAATTATCTATTCACATTTCTTACACCGGAGATATCTCTACCTCATCCCCTATCCCAACACGCCACCCTAGGCCCACTGCCCTACCCCACCCCTTAAAATACCCTATTTCATATCAAATTCTTTATCTACAAGGTCTAAATCGATCTCCTTCAAGACATCTCGACATGCAAGACCCTATTTTATATAAAAGCATATCATTAATAATATTGTGTTTAATGATTAAAATCAAATAAATTTAACATATCACTGTTTAATTTTAAAATCAAACCATCAATCTTAGTCGTAACATCGACGTATCTGAGTGAGTTGACGTGACAAATTCCGTGACTTGGCAATCATGAAGTAGAAAACTCCGAAAAAACCATTCTCGCTATTACCTATTCTTCAACAAAATCAAGATGTCAGCCCAGTAATTAATATATTAAAAAAATTTTAAATCTATAATTACACTTTATTGGAGTAGATTAATCATATTATTTATTTATAACTTATTCTAAAAAAGAGTTTCCCATAAGAAATTCGAATTCTTCCTTATTAAATTTAAATTATTACTTTTCCAATCTGAACTAAGAATTAATGTTGTAGTTTTACTATCATATTTTGACTTTAAATATATCATTTTGAGAATTTCAGTAATTAGATTAAAGAGAGATTTTGTTACTTCGATTTTCTTTTAGATTTGAGAATAGTAGTTTTTAGTGTAAAAGAATTTAACTAAAAGAAAACCTATTGATTAAATAGTATTTCTGTCACACAAATAGAGAAGTAGACGCAACTGAGGATAAAATTGAGAGATAAACTTAAACTTAAAAGAATCAACAATTAAAATCGTATTATGGAGGAAAACCAAATCTAATAATTTGATGGATTTTAAAGTTTTTGATTAATTTAAACATTTAAAACTATTTGCTTGTTAGGTATTTATCACTTTGAGATTTTTTTAAGTTTTAAATCAATATTGTAGGAATACATTTAATTTGGGAAATATTAAATGAATTAAAATTAATAAATATTAAATTCGCGGCAGTTAACTTTCTGGAAACCCTCACATTATGGTACTTGTTCGATAGAGAATTCAAAATCAGCTGGACTTTACTATAGGTGGTACCCCTCTATCACATCCTTGAAGCAAGATAAATCGACTTTAATTTTTTGTGATTTGTTTAGTTGATTTTAATGCCAAAATTAAAGTCGATTTATCTTGCTTCAGGGACGTGATAGAGGGGTACCACCTATAGTAAAGCCCAGCTGATTTTGAATTCTCTATCGAACAAGTACCATAATGTGAGAGTTTCCAGAAAGTTAACTGCCGCGAATTTAATATTTATTAATTTTAATTCATTTAATTTTTCCCAAATCAAATGTATTCTAATTATAATCACTTAGAATTATATTTAACTTATTTAATATTCTATTCACTTATTTATACTAAAAATAATATAATGGATTTTTTTATGAATCAAGTAATTAAAATTGCTTTATTTACATAATTGAAAACTTTTTCTTTATTATTTTTTTTTTACTTAAAGTAAGATATTTATATACTATAGTAGGAAAAAAATTTTATAAAATTTTTTATCCCTTAAATCAACTCCATCCGACACTACTCGAAGAAATAGTATGATTAATTTTTTAAGTTTTTAATATTCTTTATTTATAAAGAATAATAGACAAATAGAAAATTAAAAACTTGAAAAATTAATCATACTATTTCTTCGAGTTATGTCGAATGGAGTTGATTTAAGGGATAAAAAATTTCATAAAATTTTTTTCCTACTATAGTGTATAAATATCTTACTATAAGTAAAAAAAAAATATTAAAGAAAAAGATTTCAATTATGTAAATAAAGCAATTTGATATTATACCCTATTTCATATATAAAATAGGGTCTTAGATGTCGAGATGACATGAAGGAGATCGATTTAGACCTTGAAGATAAAGAATTTAACTGACATGGATATTTTAGGGTGGGTAGGGTGTGGTAATGTGTGTGGGGTCGTGGGGTAGGGGGTGGGGTAGGGTATCTCGGTAGGAACAAACATTATTGAATTAATAATTTTATAATTTCAAGCAAACTTTTCTTACTCAACTTTTATGAAATAAATATAAAATATATAACTATTACCAAAAAATGAACCCTCAATATTCTCAATATTTATTAATAAAATTATGAAGTTTAATGATTTTCACAAAATAGTTTATAATTCAAAAAAAAATCTTTTCATAAAAAAATATTTAAGTCTCTTAATTTTTTCTTTCAAGTTAAATTTTAATTATATTTTTAATAACATCATATTAAATAATAAACGAATTAAGATTCTCGATCTTCGTTAAAACAATATGTTAGATTTGTTCAAACAAAGTTAAAGTATAAAAAATATAATCATTTAATGTTTTTATTAAATTTATTAGTTCTTTTTTATCAATCCTTTTTAAACTATTTTTGTTTAGGTTTGAACAATTTTCTGAAGACAAAGCCTGTAAATTTTATTATCACACTAATGATTAAACTTTTCAACCCTATAATTACTGCTAAAGTTGCATATAAGATTCTTGGTCTGTCCTAGATTATCACATACATATAGTATTTTAAAAAATTAAATTTTCTGATGGTATATTTGTGTGGATTTTTTAAAGATAAAATAAATAGTGATTTAGCTGAAGCGACTTTTTATGTTTTGCATGAGTGGCTTCACACATTTGTGAGTATCTTAAATTTTCCTTATCATAATTCATGTCATTCTTTAATGATAAAACCTTTTCAAGAACTACTTTGTCATCTTTTGATTTTAATTTATTTAAATTTAATTTAGATTGAAATTCTCACAAAATTATATTAAATAAAAAGATTTCACTTGTAAAGTCACAATTACGTCGTTTTCCTTGGTAACTTTAGTTTTTATCAATGCGAAATTAAAATTAACATAAATTCCAGTGCTCTATATTAATAAACTTTAAGAAAAAATTAATTTGATGACTTACATTCCAAAACCTTGGAGTCACATAGTTAAGAAAGTGGTGAGCTATTTTAAAAAATGAATTTACATGATGTGTCATTCCACTCGAAGTCAATTCTTATAGATTATAGCCAGTCAGAGATTTGCAATTTGTATGATAAAATTGTGCAAAGTGCACATTTAAATTAAATTTTTGTTTAGAGAATACTTCTACGCTTTTCAATTCACAAAATATCTGAAAATTAATAATAACTTTTAAATGTACATCACCAGATAGTAAAACTACTCCACTCTTTTAATGTTTTCTAATTAATTTGAAAATATCGTTTTTTGACTTCCAATTCATTGCCTCAGTAATAAAAAATCTATCTGGCAGAGCCTATACTCCCATACCAATCAAAGTAACATTTGCATCGGAATGCTATTTGAATATCTTTTCGAGCCATTTTAGCTACTCGAATCCAAGTCTTTCTTTAGTCTTTTTATCAAAGTGATATCTTATGTCCAAAAGAATAACATGAACTTTTATGCCGTCTTAGTAGTAGAAATAGTCTTGATATTAAAATAAGTTTAAAAGTTACCATATGTAAATACAAACAAATTGAAGGCACTTTATTGTAAATATTTTGGTTTGACAATAAATTCCAGTACCTTTCTCCAATCGTCTAGCTGTATTATTGGGCTCTCCAATAAAATCTAGGAAAACATCTCTGACTAAATCTTTCTTTGAAAATGTCTAATCTCCATCATTACATCCATAATCGTGGTCATCCCACACTCCAATTACTTAACTTGTTTCCTTGAGTTTTTGGTAGTCTAAAATCAAAAATATTCATTAATTAGAACAAATCTTGCTAATACTTCAAAAAAAAAGCTACAATAGAGATACTTACGCTTATCATCAAGGGTTTGTTGGAATCTATGTTTTATATAATCCATTTAGAAAAATAATTTTCATTTTCCTGCAAATGAATAAATATTCAGGAATTGTGATTTATAAATTATAAAACAATTATGAAATTAAAAAAATAATGTTGTGAAAAGAGTTCTAGTAAATAAATTATAATAATCTATTATGAAATAAGCTTAAAATTACAACTAACTATTTATATCTATTATATACATTTGGAAACATAAATAAAAGTAACCGCTAAAAATATTGAAATATATGAAGCAATATTGATTGAATAAATTATTTATAATCAAAATATAAGACATTTATTAAAAAATAAAGTTATTTTATCTAAAAACAAAAGAATATTTATTTATAATAGCTATGTAAAAAACCAAAATTAGATTTAATCTAGTCATTAATAAACTTAAACTATAATATGGCTAAATTTTAAGTTATAAATAATCGTTTTCTTAGTAAGATATTTGAATTTTTTCTAATTGGCATTGAATTGTCACTGGTAACTATAAATGAATTATTGGCTTAATTAGTAAAAAAAAATGAAAGACAACATAAATTATCTTTATATCATCAAATTATGTTTTAAATTGTAAATAAAGTGCTAATTTATGAATATAATTAGACTATTAACTTACATCCTGCTTTTCTTACTTGATCTGTGTAGGCTGCATCCCCAAGCCATATCCATAAACTAGGATCGTTCTGAACAATTGTTTTGAAAATATCTCCCTTATAATCGAAAATACCATAACAAGAACCAAAAGCCAACTTAACTTCTCCCTGTTCAGTTTTGCGCAAGGACTAGAGCTAAACAGATTCGCGGCAATTAACAAGGGAAGACGCCAAAAATAGGGATAATACAATATGAGATTGTAAACCCCTTTAATTTAACGACTCGTGTGTACAGATATTAACGATAAATATAATTCTCATATATTAATTATGCCTAATAAAAAATACTTTCTACAATAAAAATTAAGAAATAGTAAATAGGATATTAAATTTGAATAATAGTCTTGAATAAAATTAAATTGATAAATTAATTAAAAATAAATTGCTTAGTTAGCTTAAAATTACTTCATATTAAAATAATTCTTTAATTTCTAAGTTATTAGTTGAATTTAATTTGGGAGTTTAATATCTTTTATACTTTTTCAGTCATTTTAAAATAAATGTTCTATAAATTAAATTCCTAATCATTTAGCACTCACCTTTTAATATTATATATAACTATAAAGAGAAAATTCATTTAATTAACTTATAGGTAAAAGAAATTAATCTAAAAATAATTGCTGGAAAGATCAGCACTAAACCTTAAATTGCTAAGAGGAGTATCAAAATATTTGATTATTTCTTTGTTATTATAGTTTTAATGAATTGATTTAATTAGAGTATATTTTGGTGTTTGCTATGCATCAGATCGCACTATTGAGAGTAAAGCATGTTTTAAGTATTAAACTGTAGATCTTTATGAAGAGACAATTATATAAATCAAAAATGGGGCAAATAGATACAATTAAATTATTTATATTTAATAAATAATAAATTCTTTTGTTCCTTTCTTAAATATCTTATACAACCTTTATAAATTATATATTATGTTAAATTTTGCATACTATTGCATTTAAATTTAATCAAAAAATATAAAATTACCAACAATTAATGATGTAACTAAAATTTATCAAGTTATTTCATTAACATGTAGAAAAAAGTAATTTGTATTTATAAATAATTAAAAATAATTTGATTTGATTTATTAAATGTCTTGCTCATTAGAGTTTAATTTAGCAAGTTTATCATTGAAACTGTAACTTCGATATCGCTTGATACTTATTGAATTTTAATGAACCCAAAGTTATAGTCCACAACCATGTTCTCCTCATTATAAAATTCACTTGTCATTAGCTCAGTCTCATCTTCCACTCTGTGCTAAAATATATTAGCATGATGTGATAAGCCGCTAGACACGAATTCATATATTTTGTATCCTCCAGTGATTGACCTACACTTTGTGGAATAAATTTAAGCAAAGTGCACATCACCAGAGAGAAAAATCACTCCACTCTTTTCATATCGATTAATCAAGTCAAAAAGTACTTTTTTGTTTTACCAAGTGAGCTGTTCATAGTAAAACCTCCGATCTGGCATTACCTATATTCCAGAAACTATAAAAGTTAGATTTGCATCATTTTATATGGCTTAGTTCAACCATTCTATTTAGTCTTGACCAAATCTATCCCCAGAAGTTTTATTGTAGTAGTATCTTAAATCAAGTAGTATGATATGAATCTTGAGGTTATCTTTCATTATTTGGTAGTCTTGAAATATACCAGTATTATTTTACTGTCTCCTTTAAGAATCTTCAGGCTCACCAATAAAATTCAAAAACTGATCCCTATTCTCCAATTTAGCTTCAAATTTATGATCGCCATCGTTTATTCCATAGTCGTGATCGTCCCATATTCCAATTATTTTTGGATTTGGTTTACTAGTGATAAAATCAAGATAGTCTAAATGAAAATTTAAACTTAAAGATTAAATTTACCCTATTAATTCAAAGTTTTTTGGAACTATTCCTTAACATATTCTTGACTCATTACACTATTTCCTCCCAGGTAGCTTCTTATCACTATTATTAATTTAGAAAATCACGAAAATTAAATGAATCTTTTGTTATTCGAAATAAGCATAAAAGTTTCAGGACTTACAACCTGGATAAGAAACATCGTCTAAATAAGCAGCGTCTCCATTCCATGTCCAGACATCAGGATTGTAGGTTTTAATTAAACTGAATATATCAGTAGACAAATCATATATTTAAAAACAAGAACCAAATGCTATCTTTATCTCGTTCTTATTACTATTATCGTTTGAAATATCTATATACTCTGAATCTCTTGAAAACGAAGAAATATTTTTGAAAAATAAGAAAGCAATAAGAATATTGGTAAACGCAAAATATTAAGATAGTTTCATTTTTAATATTTTAATAACGTGGATACATTTAAAGATGAATGAAATTTTAGTCATAAAGAAATTAAGTTTGATATGATTATAAGAGTTTATTATGAGGAGTTCTTATAGAGTTAACAACTCATTCATTTTATATAAAATATTAGTAGTATCACATGTTGAACATTAGGAGTAGAAAGCTAACTTATTTATCTACTTCCCTTATTCAACATGGAATCTTTATGTTCAATCTTTATAATCAGTAAATTCAAAGATCTAGAATTCTCTCAAACTTTCTTTTATCCCTTATTAAATGAAATGCAAGCACTTATAGCAAGTGCAATCAACCTTATTGTCACAGCAGTTGGAACTAGGACCATGACTGTAAAAAGTAAGAAGAACTAACCCATAAACTCAAAATGTTTATCAAACATGAAGCTTTGAATGATTCTTCCTACCATCTGAATTTTTCTGCCATTTTAATGAGTTTAAGTGCACATCTCACTATATCGCACTTTCTTGGGATTATACTTCAAATCTCTTTGAAGAAGCAAGTTTCTGTTTTCTACTTCGTTTCCTTCTTAGTCTCTAATAGACAAAGAAATTTAAGTGTCAACTCTCTTGCTTTAGTTATCATAAACTTTACTTAGCTCAATTGATCCAAAGTTTATATTCATGAATATTTCGCTTTCCTATATAAAAAAGCGGGTTTAATGATGTCATCATAGATAGTTATACCTTACCTTATATAATTTTGGGGTGTGACCTTCAATAAAGTGCTCAATATATGGACTTGCCTAACTTAAATAGTGAGTCAAACCGCTTGAACATATCTCAAAAATGTTATAGCCTGTATAGGATTCGCATTCAGTATTGAAAAATTGAGCATAATGAACGTCGCCACTCAGCAAGATGACTCCACTTTTAATGAAATTAAATATTAAAGGGATACTTTTTCTGTGATCTCTTATTAAATTTAGTAATCTGCGCTTTGTTGGATGCCCAATTTACTCAATATATGAAGTGTATCTCTCTGGTATTACCTATACTCCAGATCCAATAAAAGTAAGATCAGCATCTCTATTTTAAAGCAGAATTTGTTCAAGCCACATATACTACATCTCTGAGAGTCTATCATTATGTGCATCTTGATTATAATGAAATCTCACATCCAAAAGAATTATGTGAACCTTGAGTCCATCGAATTACGTTATATAGTCTTAATATATACCCCTGTGCAACTCTCTGCTTCTTAACGAATCCCGAGGCTCTTTAACAAAATCAAGAAAAAGTTTCCTATAGACCTGTTTCCTCTGGAAACTAAAATCTCCATTATTCACTCCATAATCGTGATCATCCCATACTCCAATAATGGGTGTTTTGTTTTACAGCTCTTGATAATCTATTGTCAGAAAAGAATGAAACTTTACAAAAATAGCTTACGAGGATCACTCTTAGTTTGCATATAACGTTCTTCCACATACTCAAGAGGCATAGAATTATCGCTTTTATCTATTGAAACTCAAATTTTAACATTATTTAACTTACATGCTGCTCCAGCTACATCGTCCAAGTATACGGCATCCCCTAGCCAAATCCAGAGGTGTGGATCGTACTAATTAATAGTCTTAAATATGTCACTCTTAAAATGAAGCATCCCATAGCATGATCCAAATGCAATTTTTAGATTCTTTGCTTAACTTCTTTCATTGAGTCTGCCTTGCTCCTCTTCATTATCAAAATCTCCTAACTTCAAAATTAAGATTAATTTAATGAAGACATCTTAAAACTCTAAAATTCTTAGCCAAATTTTTATATATCAATTATATTTAAGTTTAAATTTAGGTGGTGGTTGCAGTTGTATTTATGGTAGAGTTGACTAATATTGAAATTGTTCCCTTAATAGCAAACAGCAACAAGGTAACTAATACCTGTTAGAGATTTAAAAACATTTTGTTTGATTTATTAATTTAACAGTTGAAACCCAATCAACTTATGAGTCCAATTAATTTAATATAACTATGATAACTTTAATAAAGTTTGCATTCAGAATTTTCTTATTAATCTTTTCGATAAAATCTGTATCAATAAGTAATATAGTTCTCTTTATACTTATATTTTTAAGTTAATTGAATTCGAGTATTCTTTGTGTTTAATTTAATTTTTCCTTCAAAATATTCTTAATCAAGTTTATTTCAAAAATGCATCAGAAATTTTTAGAAGCAAAATCAACTAATTAAGTAATAATTTTTATATATTTTAAATTAGAAGCATTTTTTTAGAAAAGTATTGCAACAATAAATATTCCATAATTTGAAAAATATCAGTTTTAATTTATAAATCTTTAAAATATTCATTCTATAGTTTATAATGTTATTTTATAACATTTGTTTATATGTTATTTGAGTAGATGCTTATTTAAAGCATTTGAAAATAAAATAAATTTATTTTTAGATAATTTCATTTAAATGAATTATAATCATATATACTTTTTTATCTTTATATTTTCTAATTAAAAATTTATTATAATAGTTTAAATATATATATAAATTAATGGAACCAATCCCAACTTTAGTTTAAAGTTTTGTATAAAACAACTTTTAAAATGACATAGAAAAAAAAGAGTTATTAGACCAAACAAAAAATAAAGATTTAATTTTAAAATTTGAAGAGACATGAGATCAAGCACATTAAACTAATTGAATTTTAATATAATATAATATTATAAACAAAGCATATTAATTAATTCTTTAGTTAAATATTTACTAATTATTGTAAGTTAAGAATTTGATTAAATCCTGCTTAACTTGTTTTTCTTTACTTTAAGTTACGAATTTTGATTTTTATGGTTTAATCGATAAGATTAATATATTATATATACATCACAATAGATAAAATCATATCAATGAAATAAAATTTAATTCAAGATTATTTATATTTAGCACCCAAGTCGACTTATAAATTCATAAATATATTTTGGGGTTTCTTAACCAAAATGGATTTGATTACTACCATGTAAAATGTTTAGTTTACTTTTCAAAATATTTGAATTTATTCAATTATAATTATTGGATTTCCAAGCAAAGATCTACATAATTGACAAGTTACAAAGGCAACTATTTAATCAGTTTATATTTTTTCATAGATAAATTTTATCTCATGTCATTCGACGAGTGACGAAATAACAAAAGAAAGGAATAAAATGAAAAAAATGAAAAACTAGACTCAGGAAAATAAATTATTTCTCCAAGATATTTTTATACTTTTTGTTAATAGCAATCTATAAAATCCAAAATCATGCTTTTATTATCAATAAGTATAGAATAAGTATTATTATTTAAATAAAATACATTATAGGGTAAGAATCATTTCATTTTTTTTAAATTTTGAATTATTACTGTTTTAATTTAATTGTAGATTTTTTATCTATGTTTTGTTTTAATTCTGATTTATAATATAAGGGTCATAATTTCCTGGCATTTTTATTTTTATCAGAGTAAAATTTCATTTGTAAGCGAATTTCCATTTTAAAAATTATTTTTGCATTTAACATATTTTTTAAAGACATTTTTTTAATTAAAATCTTTTTTATAAAACAATAATATTTTAAACTAATAGTAACTATTAATGCATAGATGATTATGATAATATTAAGAATGATATTTATTCTCAATAAAATTAAAAATATTCCTTTGTATGGTTCGATCCAAACATTGACAATTTAAAAGCTTGAAAACAACTTTTTTTACAATTTTAAAATTTTTATTAGAATAATTTGGTTTTTACTTTTATGTATTGATAAAAATTTAAATCTTCCTTTTTTAAATGTGGATAATGTATTTTTTTATTATATAAAAAGTACTTTGATTGTAAATTTAGATTTAATGAAGGAAATAATAAAAAAAATGACAATTGAAAATTAATTTTAATAAAAATATGATTTAAATGAGAGTAGTTTAAATATCTAATTTTATTGTATTTTTGGTTATACTTACTTGCCATTAATTTTATTTCACTTTTATTCAATAACTATAAAAAATGCTAAGCTAAATTTTTTACTTATCAAATCCCTATTTTAATATTTTTAATGATAAATATTTAGCTTTTGAATGAAGAGAATCTTCTTTATCTAGATTATTTTGATAGTGAGGAATTATTTAATTATAAAAATAATAAATTACTAAAATATTTATAATAGTTTTATTTCCTACGAACTTTAATATAAAGCCAAGTATTTGTACAAATAAAATCATTTAATATATCAAATATAAACTTATATTTACTATTTTTTCTATATTTTAATTTATTATTTTTAAAATTAGACATTTAAGCTTTTGAAAGTTTAGATATAGCTCAATAATATATAAAATAACATGAAAGCAAACAATTTATATTAATAACATCTGGGACCGATGGAGAAAAATTTGTTTCAAAAGTTCATGACTTGAATAATGTTAAGGAAATCATAATCTTTTGCATGAGTATTGATTACCATTCAACATGGGATAAAAATTATTCAAAAAATTAATTTTTTAATTAAAATTTAGAATTTATTTATATATTTATGGGCTAAATAGTATAGTAAAATAACTTATGTTACTAAAGATCCATTATTTTTCACTGAATATTTGGTATAAAATGCTTAGATAACAAAGCAACCCAATAGTTAGAAATTTACATAATAAATCAAGAGCCAAGACATTTAATCTAATAAAATGATTAAATTATTTTTAGTTTTATAACAATTAATAAAAAATAGCAACAAATTAAATGAATACTATATTTTTATTGATAAGCATCTAAATTTGTCATCAAGAGAAGTATACACTATTCCAATAAATGTGCTTAATTAAATCTCAAATATTATTTATAATTTTAAATGGGGGATACTTGATGAATATTTTTATATTCTTGTTATTAACGTAATTTTGTAAATTTTATAATTGAAAATTTTATTGGTAATTTTCTCATTAAATCTTAATTTGTTAGAATAATTATAATTTAGATTCTATAAAATTATATAGTTAGTAAAACTGGTGTATATCTATTTATTTAAAAAAAAAATAATTTTTTTAGTTAAAATGTAATAAAGACAATTGATGAATAAAAAATTAAATTCTATTACGATTTGCTAGGTGATAAATCTTCTCTATAATAAATCTGTGAAGAAATATATCCAACTACATAACTTAACAAAATAATTTAATTATTTATAATTCTATTCTAGTTTGTAAAAGAATTTAGAATTTATTTATAAATATATAGAATCTTTACACATAAATTATTTAAAAATAAACATAACAGTCATGGCAGTTTATAGATGGAATATCCTCAACACAAATAACAAATTCTTAAAGTTTAGTGGGTTTGGGTTCTAACATATTTAATTTGGATAATTTTGAAAAGTATAAAGATCTGTGTAGAGAAATTATTGATTCAAGGATTAAGGAGAATAAGCTTCAGACTTAACAAAGAAATAATTCCGAATTTAATTAGATTAATTTTCACCATTAATAACTAATGTTTTTATTTTATTTTTTATGTTAAAAATTTGTTATAATATATTATTAATTCCAAAGATGAATGAATAGTTAGATATTCTTTTGAAAAAAAGCGCTTAATAATAAGCTTCTATATTATAAAGTGTTATTTTCTATTAAATTTAATATATCCTATTACTATTTATGATTTTTGATAAATTCTATTTCTTAAGAATTAATGTAAAATTTTAAAAGTACAGACAAATCAATAATATCTTTAAATATTTATAGTTTATTATTTGTAAAAATAATAAATTAATAAAATAATAAATTAGTGATAAATATAAAAACATTCTGAATAAGCAAAAATAAATAATGGAAAAAAATAAAACAATTAACACAAATTTTAACATTGAGGAGATAAAATATTCTGCTGCAAGTACGTAAATTAACACATACAATAATCAAACGTTATTAACTTATGAAGATAATAATTAAGAGCAAAAGATAATTGATTTTTTATTGAAATAATTATTAAATATTTTAATAATTTAAAGTATTTATAGTTTAAATTTTATGATAATTATCAAAATTAAAATAAATTATTTAAAGTTTAAAGCAAAAACCAAAAAGATTTGTTATTGGATAAGATTCCGAAGACGAAAATAATTATAAAATTTAAAAATAAATGTTGATTTTATATAATATCACTTGATAAAATACATTGTTATATAAAATGACTCTAGTTTCGATTCGATAGATGAAAATGCAACTGCAAACATCCAATAAAGAGAATTTAAATTTCAAAATTAATTTGAAGATAAATTGTAAAAATAATAAGATATCCCGAAATATTCATATGTTTGGCATGACCCAAACTTAGACGATTATAATCTAAAAAAACCTATGATTGTTTCAATTTTTTTAATTGACATATTATATATCCCACTTATAATATATTTAAAATTAAATCTTAATGTGTAATCTTGAGTTTAATTTTTAAAACTAATTTTTATAGGTTTAATTATGAAAACCAGCTACATTACAAAACGTTCTTAGACAAAAAAATGAATTATTTTAAATTTCATAATTTATAATAGAATTACATTTAATAATTTCCATCTATTTAATTAATAAAAGTGAACATATACGTGTTTGAAGACATGTATAGTGCATCCAAGTATATTTCTGATAAAAAATAATAGACTTTTATTTTGATAACCTCAGGGACAAATGGAGAGAATTTTGTGAATTATGTGCATGATTATAAAAATGTGAAATCTATAGTGGTATTCTGCTTAAATGTTATGTATCATGAGACATGGTTTAAAATTACTTATTTATCATAAATTATTTATTAAATTTTCTTTATATATGGGCTAAAAAGTACATGAAAGTAGCTAAAGTAACAAGAGACCCAGAGTTTCTAATGTAATATATAGTTGGTAATAAAAATGAAGCTACGACAATTTAGAAATAAAGTGCAAAGTACAAGTATCAAAATGTCCTAGTTAGTAATTTTTAATAAATAATGCCAAATTGAGAGTGATTAATTTAATCTATAATACTATTTTTAGTAATTCGAAGCTGTAGAATTAGCATAGAAAATAATCAATGCAATATTATGATCAAAACGAGTAATAGGAGGAAGGGTAGATTTATATACCAAGATAATTATAGACATTTATTAAATTTAGTTGTTTAAACTATAAAGAATTAGGGTATACATTACTTTAAGCAATAAAATTAGTAATTAATACTATGTCTATTTTTTATTTTAAAAAAATGCGGATTTGTGAATTCATACTGTAGATGTGAAATAAAAATACCGAATAATTACAAACTAATCACTTAACTTCAAAGGATTGCCTTCAGGACAAAGATAAAAGCATTTATTATAATTTGATGATTTGTAAAGTAATAGGTCTTTATTTAAACGCTATGACGATTTAAGTTAGTTCCTATTTTGAAAACTTTATATTTTTTAAACTAAAAATTAGTTGACTTATATGATGAATTTATAAATTCTTGAAAGATAAAAGATACAAAATAAAATATTGTTAAAAACTTAAAAACTTCTCTATTTTTTATTATAATAAATGGAATTTAATTGCCATGGTAATTACTAGAAGGAAACTTTACATCATAATTATAAGGTTAAAAATATAGAGATATTATTTCAGATGAAAAGCTTTTAAAGTATTTAAATTAAAAAATAATTTAAATAAAAATAGTGAATTTCTCTGTGTGTATTGTTTCATATAAATCATATGAATTTGAAATCAGACAAGGAATATTATATTATTAAGAATAAATATAATAATCTACTTATATCAACAAATCTAATTAATATTATTTCTATATCTTATCTAACTATATTCTTTTTTTCTTTGGTATCATACTTATTTGTAAATATAAATTCATCATTCTCAACTAAGAAAAAATAAATTTATATTAATTTTTTATTACATTTTGCCACATTTTTAAAAATCCAACAATAATAATGACTAGTTATTTATATATTAAGATTAAAACATTACTTTGGAGTATAATTTATCCAATAAAAGAAGACCCAATTCACTTATAACTTTTTATTATTACATTGAAATAATTATAAACAAATTTTATTAAATATAATTATTTCACTTGATAGTGTAAGATCTTAGTCAATTTTTTAGGATACATAAACTTAATGATATATAATTTAATTAAATTTTTATTAAAACTTACCTTTATTTAATTATTTTAATAAATTCTAAGCAAAAAGTTGAATTTACAATTATTAAACGTTTAAAATTTAATATTTATTATAAATGCTTAGATGTCATGTATAATAGAATTGTATAATGAATATTATGAAATTTTTATATGCATTAAAATAATAATAAATATTAAATTTGTAAGAGATTTAAGAGGGATATGTTTTGGATATTTAATTATTGCTAAAATATATAAAAATAGGAAAATTGTAGAAATTAATCAAAAATTATATTTATTATATTAATTTTAACCAACTTTTCTTTTCGTTTGTATTCGAACACTTATAGGTAAATGTGAAAAAATTTCATGATTCCTTACAGTATTGTTAGTTTGAAGAGTACAATTCACAAATTTCTAAGCTAAATTCTTAATTGAATCACCATTCGTAATTTTTAGTGTACAACTTTTAAGATGATTGGCAGTCATAGGCATCTATGATCAAATTTCATTGATTTAGAGTGGAGATCCAATAATTTATCAAGAACTCAGTGCTTGATGAGTGTTTAGTCAAATTTAGGACCCAATCGTATTCTCCATGTTTTAAAACCCCCAGCTCACCAACTTTCAAGTCCTGATCGACTGTTTGGGCACCAAATTTGCCAGCTTTAGTGGAGGAAGAGCCAAAATGACGATTTTAATGAGCGAAAATTAGAGATGGTTTTGGATTTCTGGGTTTGATTAGGTTTAATTAAAACTTAAAAGTGTGATATGTAATAAGGGGGCTTTTAATCAATAAATTTGACGATTAAACTGCTGTTTCTGTATGTATTGGTGTCTTTTATAGCTCCTGCACTTCTACCCATCATATTTTAGCTCAACTTCACACAAATCTATGCTTGATGGTGCTGCACCACTGCTTCACGCTTAAAGCCCAGAGCTTGTTGGCATCTGTCTTGGCCATGGCCTTCAGAATCAGTGAGAGCCGCTTCACCAGTTGGATCCTATGAAAAGTTAGTCCCAGTATAGTTACTTGGTGTCGGCTTTACTCATAGCAGAGGTGCTCTTGATGAAGGAGAAAACTACTCGATGGGGTTAAGCCAGGATGTACAATGCAATGAAGAGGGCATTGACCTTGAACTTTCAACCAGTCTCCAGCATCTCTGAATACTTGTGAATGACTGCGTTGTCCATGAGCAGCACGATCTTCTTCTGGGCGAGATCTTTGTCTGTGCGAAGCTGGTGTAGGGTGTGATAGATGAAGTTTTCAAACAGCACAGCATCAAAAGCCCCCTCAATGATTAAGCAAGAAATCAGCTGGTCCTTGGTGATGGCCGCCACAAAGCTCATCGAAAATTGCTATCTCTTAGTGGGTTCCTTGGTAATTAAGAGATTTCGAGCCAAGACCCCGTAAGACCCCAACCGCTGGTTGACTTGCTGCTTGGCGATTGCGATGTGAGTATAAGTTAATGATATTAAGGCCCCAAAAGCATCAAATACAGCTTGAGTTGCTTAATTACTCCCCTTAGATGACTTAAGGAACTTAGAACCATCTATAGGCCAAATTAAGTGGATTTGCATAATTCCAGGTCATCTCGTGAATTTCCGTGACCATCTTTTGAGGTCCTCAAAAACCCAAAAATGAAGGGCTAAGGATTAATATAAGGAAATTGCTGAAAATTGCTTATTTTGCTTATATCTTTGCGCGTATTGAAGATAAATTAATTCTGATTTTATATTCGAGTTAGCGAGGTCTAAATGACCAGAATCATTATATTCGGGTGTTTTTGGGAAATATAAAATGGAAGTTGTATTTTGGCGGGGAAAGGTTCGGCCCTGGACAAGTTTTTGAAAAACCAAAAAATGGACAAAATGACTCCCCTTTAACTTTTGAAAATGACTATATATCTGGTGTTCCAGTGTCACACTCTTGCTCAGGAGCCCAAATTTAGTGGATTTGCATAATTCCAGGTCATCTCGTGAATTTCCGTGACCATCTTTTGAGGTCCTCAAAAACCCAAAAATGAAGGTCTAAGGATTAATATAAGGAAATTGCTGAAAATTGCTTATTTTGCTTATATCTTTGCGCGTATTGAAGATAAATTAATTCTGATTTTATATTCGAGTTAGCGAGGTCTAAATGACCAGAATCATTATATTCGGGTGTTTTTGGGAAATATAAAATGGAAGTTGTATTTTGGCGGGGAAAGGTTCGGCCCTGGACAAATTTTTGAAAAACCCAAAAATGGACAAAATGACCCCCCTATAACTTTTGAAAATGACTATATATCTGGTGTTCCAGTGTCACACTCTTGCTCAGGAGCCCAAATTTAGTGGATTTGCATAATTCCAGGGCATCTCGTGAATTTCCGTGACCATCTTTTGAGGTCCTCAAAAACCCAAAAATGAAGGGCCAAGGGTTATATAAGGAAATTGCTGAAAATTGCTTATTTTGCTTATATCTTTGCGCGTATTTAAGATAAATTAATTCTGATTTTATATTCGTGTTCAGCGAAGTCTAAATGAGCAGAATCATTATATTCGGGTGTTTTTGGGAAATATGAAATGGAAGTTGTATTTT
>ARYC01009854.1:0-13903 GCA_000711775.1 Oxytricha trifallax | reverse complement strand
CCTGATAGATATACACAACGATATGCCAAGATTATACCTCAAGTATTAAAAGAAAAATGGGAAGTATGTCTGTGAGTTCTGTGAGAAGCCATATTCTCATACTAGAGACTCAAAGGGCACTTAAAGAAAAAGCACAATCAAAGTTTTGTCTTTATTCATGAACCTACAGGGAATAGATTCCTCTAAAAGAGAAGATCAAGAAACCCAGTGGAGTCTCTTAAAGTTGAAGTCAAGAAGTAAGATAAAATGAACAAAGCAGTTAAGAACTTTCCAGTCTTTGAGATCAATAAAATCATGGTTAAAATAGAAGCAATGAAGATTCCTATATTGAAAATTATTGACTTAGATTCTTGCCTAGAAAGCTACCTCACTCTTGAAGAAAAAATAGAGAAGAGAGTCATTACAGATGACTAATATGCTTACAAGATATATCCTTTCAATTACTTCCTTGCTGATGACAAGTTCCAAATGGAATTTGCAGATGAGTATTATGCTCTTTAAAAGGCAAAGTTAAATGAGTGCAGGCATATCATCTAGCTTGATGCTATTTTACTTGGTAAAGATCTTGTAGACTTCAGGCTTCCTTTACTTGAAATGACTTACAGAGAATTCTTATCTGACAATAGATGTCAGAGATAAATTGGCTAGATAGTATAGCAGATAGTTGAGGGGATTGAAGAGCTTCACAAGCTTGGTTATGTTCATAGAGACTTAAAGCCAGAGAACATCATGATAAACTTTCAGCCTCTTAGAGTTTATATTATAGACTTCAACAGAGCTCAAAGAGTGCAAGCCTCTGCATAAGGAAATGTATACGGCACTCCTGGATATTTCCCTGAGAGAGAGGATTGGAGAGATGGAGACACTTAATGGGATATCTGGGCTCTAGCAGTAATAATAGTGGAGAGCGACATGCCAAGAAACGATTACTTTTGCTGCAGGGGTGAGAGAGATTCTAAGCAGAGAATCAAACAATATCTCGATAAAAATAAAATAAATGGAGGTCTCAGAGAACTTGCATATTCAACTATTATCAAGCCAAGCTAAGCGAATTAACAAACAATAGAAACAATTCAAACATCAACTTAGAAAGATAAAATTCAGAGAACTGCCACATGACTCTCAGCTTATGTTTGTGTGAAATATTTTAAAAACTCGCTTGTTATACTCAAATAAAATACTAATATTTTAACATTAAACCCCTACATAAATCCTATTAAAACCCAAATAAAGTATGCACTAAAAGTCTACTTTTATCAATCAAAAACTCAATCAAACTACTGAAAGGGTTTTGGGGTTTTGAATAGCTTGAAGTTGTTTATAAATTGACTTCTTAATATCTTTAATTTAAAGGTTATCATTGACATTTCTATATATTGTTTTTTTTTTAATTTCAATAATTTAATCTGAATTTTCATAATATTATAATGAAATATTTTATATTTTTTTAATATATTAGCATAAAATTCATTATGATTCATAAAAATAATTTAATAATCTATAAATTTGCTTAAATATATAAATTCAGTTAAATCAAAAAGAATGAAAGAAATTTATAAGCTATTTGAAAATTATTTTATAAAGATTCTATTATGTTCTTTAGACAAATTTTTTATCAGATTTCTTTTCACTTTCACTTTTGCCATTTAAAGAAGTCTTCAAATATTGAAGCATTACTGCTAAATTAAATTATTAATTAAAGAAATTAAATAAGTAATATATAAAAATTTTATTTATTAAGATATGTTCATAAATGAATATAGTTGAGTATAAAAAGTGAGAATTTATTATAAAGGTCAACCTTTAATTGAATAATGTAATTTAAATATAAAATCAATTTAATTGAATAACCAATAAGATTTTTATTTTATTAATATTCCTTTATACTCATACAGGATTTATACATTATTATCAATAAATGATTTATTTAATGTTACCATAAATAATATTTTTATTTTTTCTATTTTAGATTAAAAATAAAATAATCAAAAATCTTAAATACAGATTGTGTAAACTAAGAAAAATTGAAAAATATACTTCATATAATCTTTAAAAGAGAATAAATAAATTGAAATGTTCTCACTAGAAACAATATAAATAATTAAAATTATATAAATAAGATGAGTGGGAATTATACACTTTAGAAAGTGCAATTATTATAACAAAAAGAATTACAATATTATAATTTATCTCAATAAATTAATATTTACTGCATATTTAAAAATTACAGTTTGAAAAGGAAAATAAAATAACCCCCTAACTATGAATCCTATAACTCTATAAATTACTCAGGCTAATTAAAATTAATAATAAATTTCATTGCTCCTCTAAGGCAGAGTAGACTGAAATGAGTGAGAATGAATACAGAGCACCACCACTTCTATAGAACATGAACATATACTCAGCTTAAACAGAGCTAAAACCTCATAGCTTTGATTTATTTGCAAAGCCATTTCGTTTCGGAAAGAAGTTAAAATATATAATTTAAAATCTTATCTCAATAGAATGGATAGAAAAATAATACAAGAGATGACAATGAACTATATTAATAAGAAGAAAGCTTTTTTGATAAATTAAAGTCTAAAATATAATCATCTGTGACTATGATAATACTGACTCTAACCTGAGTGACGAAGGGAAGGAAGATATCTGCGACGAATCCTACATAAACTATTCAAGCACTGTAACTCTAATAGAAGTTTACAAAATAAAAACAATTTGTTAGTATTCTTACCCTTAGCTTCTAAGCAAAATATATAAGTGAATATTAAGCACTTTTTAATATAAAAATTTAAAAAGTGGATCTTAATTAAAATAAAAATAGCTAAATAAAGCTTTGATCTTTAGGTCATTTTAACATACCTAAAACTTAATTTTAAAAGGGGAATTACAAAAAAGAATAGACACAAGAGAGTCTAAAGTCTCCGTTTAATCTCAGCTTCTCTCAAATCTAAATTAATCCAAATTTTGATTATTTTTCTAACTCCATTACTCAGATAGAGTTAGCTAACTTATGCCGCTCTCAGTACATTTCATACAAGATCTGATGATTAAATAAATGGATTGATAGGCAGAACTGATAGCATAGTAGACCACTCCAAACAAACAGAATTAGGTATACTGAAGAATGAAGTCGTTAATCAACTTAGTTGTGAAATGATAAATGCAATAAGGGAGCCTCACAGGAACAAAATTCAAATAAATATAAAGTGTCTCCAAAAGCAATGTAACTTTTATAAAAAATGACCAGGTATAACTGATCACTTTAAGATTTAAAAACAACGAAACAGATATTTAATTCTCTATAATTCAAATTATTGACAATCAATTAAAATATATAGATAAAGGTTATAATTTTCTCATATTCAAAAAAGGAAAGTAGAGAAGCAAGAAAAGAGAGAGCAAAGTTAACAATCACAGAAAAAGAAAAGGAAACAACAGAACAAGATGAAAGTCTCAGTTTACACTAAGAACTGGCATTTTCGTTAAAAGGGTTTATCCATTATAAAGTGAGTTATCACTCTCATATTAACGGGTATAGTACCCGATGTTGATTAATTATTATAAAATTATATTTATTAAATTATTATTAAATTAAAATCGTTAGAAAAACTTCGCGAGTGTTTAACGCCGAATTAACGATATACCCAACCCATGACCAACTTCAACAATCTATCAGACATATCTCTCAACAACTTCATCATTCCCCTTTCCGAGATGATGAAGAACGATCAGGAATATGTATTGAAAGAGAAATCAATGCAATAGTTCGCAACCAGGTTAACAAAGAAAACCAAAATAATCGGACACACACTCTAGACCGAAAGGTTTGAACAACTAGAAATCGACTTTGTGGAAAAAGTATGGTTTATGCTCCTAAACCTTAAAGACTTTAGGAAATTCTTCAAAGACAGAGACCACGATGAGAACTCTATCAACTTATGCTTAATCATGAAATCGCTTTAGCCAGAGTTCTCACCTCGAAACCAAATATAACCATTTATATATAAGTTGGTTAAGGTCGCTCTAGACGCCACCAATAGGAATCTTCCCTATTTAATAATGAAATTTCTAAACTCAAAGATATGACACAATAGGAAATAACTGTGACGACACAGATCAGAAAAATATATCCGACCTAAGAATTAATAATCATCCCAGCAGAAATTAATTGCGACCAGAATGTAAATTAATAAAATGTTTTATAAACTTAAATAACAAATTAACTTGTGGAAACAATAATGACCGAGATACTTCAGCAAACAGGGGAACAAGATAGAAAAAGAAGATCAAATCACCATCAATTCGAAATCTTAAATAAATTTTTCAAAAACAATAACATTAATCCAATTATATAAGAATCAGAGAGCAAAACCCCCTAAGAAAAATAAGAAGAATAAGAATCAAAAGATGACCTTCATTGCTATGAACACATACACTAAAGACCAAAGAACCTTAAAGAACTTAACCAACAACGAAATAAAGAAAGATTGAAAGATAACCTAACGGACCTATACCCTAAAGAAAGGAAAAGGATTAAAAACTTAAATCAAAGTGTATCATACTAACTTGTTCAAGAGCTGCTAAGAAATATATGAATTGTAACAACACAATGAAGAACAAGGTTGGAAGATATCCGATCTCTCCCTCAAGAACTATCACATTTGGGTGAAACTTAAAATGTAATTTAATGACCATGTGCAAAAAACAATATCGAAACCCAGGCATAAGGAGGTTGATATGATATATCAGACATTAACAACTAACCCACCAAAGGATCAAACAGGATTGGAAGAATACCTAAAGAACTCCAACACCATCGACCAAGTGGATTGAATATATTACCCATTAGAGCAACCAAGAAGAATGTTCTATGAACACAGAGGAAGTAACAGTGAAATTACACAGTGAAACCAGATCAGAATCAGAACCAGAAGGACTGGGTTTAGGCCTACCTCAGGATAACACATGACACGCTGACACTTGTTTGTCTAATATTAGCGTAAATTATTATTATAAATTAAGTAAACAAAAAATAATTTAAAATATAATAATAAATATTTAAAAAATTACATAAGTATATTATAGGCTTAAAATACATATATTATATGAATTTTTTAAAATGTTATCATTTAAATAGGATAGTTCAAACGACAGGAAATTTATTATCTACAATATAACTAAATTAAATTTCCAAATTAAAAAAGAAATTTTAAATGCAAAAATGTTTGCTTTCATTAGAATGAAGTTAACAAAATATAGTGACATTTTTAGTTAAATTAACAATGATTATAAAAAGATGTATTTTTAATTCATTTAAGATAATATAAAATATATAGAAATTACTTTTATAATGAATATTTTAATTAAACTCTTAAGGTATTGTAGAAATGCAACCATTTCTCCAAAAATTGTTGCAAAGTTATATTTCTTTATTTGTCAAACCAATTTTAATTTTGGAGAATGCCTAAAATATAATAATAAAAGAAGAAAAAAATCTAATTGTACTTTACTACTACCTAGCATTAAAAGTCTAATTAATATAATAAAAATCAATCATGACAACAATCTAAAATTAATATTTTTATAGTCATTTTTTCTTTATTTAATTAGGTTTTTTGCTTAAAAATCTCAATATCCCCCAATAATTAGAATTTGCTATATTTATTTTGAGTAACTATAGTTTGAAAAATTATGAAAGCTTTAGTATTTTTATTAATAGAATTTTGTATTAATAGTAATTTTTTTATATTAAAAACATGAAAATTACATTATTTTTAACTAGTATCTATTGAATGAAAATTGTTTTATAGGAGAACTTTGTCTTTGATTAAATGCTCTTATAATTTTCTTTCCTATTTTTTTATTTTTTAAATTACATTATCTAAACTGAAAAAGAAAAAAACATGCCAAATTCATCAGAGAATTTATTTTTTTAATATTAAAATCTTAAATCATTAAAATCTAACGTTTTATTTTTAGCAATACATTCATTTTAATTTCTTCCTCTCCAGCTTTGAATAAAGTCTAGCCTTTCGTTATATGTTGCAATTCAAACTATTTTTTAACTGAATCTTGATTGTTTTATAAAGATTTCAATTCTTTTCTAGATTAATTGCTGCAAAGAATTTTAATAATTCATTATTAAATGAATATTAAGTTAGAAGTTAAATAATCTGAGCCAAAACTATGTATTAAATTTTTAGTGTAAAATCAAAATATTAGTAAACCTAAATGATAATAAATTCAGTTTCTAAAAATTGAATTATTATATAAGATACTTTATTTATTCAATTATTAAAATATAAAAAATACATAAAAATTTTTAAATTAAAAAAAAATCAATAAATTTTATTTATGTCTTTCATGGGCAACCTTTTTAATCTTTTTATATTGAGGCCTTTTATAGTGGATTAATATTTATTATGTTATTTATGCAAAATGAATAGTGACTATAAAATACAAACATTGAGTCTTATTCTCTCACAAATAAATACAATTATAATATATATTGCATATCATTATCAAGGTTATGTATGAAGAATTTCATAATAGTTAGTAACTGATATCACCGATGCGAAACTGACTAAAATACTCAAAAATTAATATTTTTGGCACATAAATATATAAATTTAAATCCATATAATAAAATTTCACAGCAATGCTAAGATTTGAATAATTTAATGGTATTTCAAAATGAAAAATAATTAAATATTCATTTGAGTTTTAATATTTATTTCATTTTAAATAATTACGATCGATAAATTGATCAGCAATAGTAACTTAAAGTCATATTCGAGACTTTATTCTGATATTTTATTATTTTGTTGTGGTAATAAAAGCATTAAGGAGTAAAATAAAAATAATTTCTCAAAATCTTCATAATTTTAATAATATCAATCTTGCTGTAGAAAGCAGTTTTAATCAAAAATCCTGTGCCAACTAAATAAAGAAGCAAAATATGATTAAGGAGTTATAGTTACATCTTAATGGAAATCAAAAATCTATAAATTAATCCTAAACCTCTATATTTGTAGGTAAAAAACCTATAAATAGCTACAAAAATATTTCATACTGATTTTGTCTAAAAAAACAGTAATTTCTTTGATAATTTTTGCAATACATTGCTAATCATAATTGTAAAAACAGCTGAAGTATTTTACTACAAAAGGTGTCGAGTCTTATAATCAAAAGCCATTTATATACTAAGAATTGCAAAGTGCTATGTATATAATTTTAAAAATTACAATTATGAGTTCACTTTTAAGTGTTATTATATCTCTAAAGTATTATAATTTTATTCCAAATGAAAAGTTATAAATTTTTTTCATAATATGTATTTTTGTTAAACACATGTAATTCATAATAAAAATTTATTGCTTAATAGACGATAATGTTAGAGGAGTTTCTTAACAAATTATTATAATTGCTTAAAACATATTTAATATATATATATATATATAATAAGAGTGATTCAACTTGCTTTAGAGTTGATGCAAGAATTTTAATAAGTGGTTTGTCTTAAATTCCCAAGAAGAATGATTATTGGCATACAAATGGACAGATACACGTTTATGGAGAGATGAGAAAGTTTATTGAGAAATTATTTTCCTTTTTGGTTAAATGAAAATACGAAATAATTAAATAAGTTTTTGTCATTATTATCTATTTTAAATTTATATATTCGATAATTAATTTTAGCAATATATTGGATTTGGTTATCTATTATGTAATAATTAACAATAAGATTTATATAAAAATAATCAAGGAGAAAAGGCGTTTTTAAAATTTTATAACTGTCTAAAAATTAAGAGGATCTCCATTTTAAAAATAAATATTTTTTAAAAAGCTGAATGAAAAAACGTCTAGAATAGTTATCATAAATTTTGTAAATAGATTTATAGTTTAGAAAATTAGACTTCCCATTATAAAAATGTAGGCAACTTTTATTTTACCTATCGAGAGAGTTAGATCTTATATTTTTATAGTTCTTCTCTAAGGTTTATGTTTTAACCTCTACTATTTTAGACTTTATCATTAAGGAAATTCGTTATTTACAGCCATACTTTAATGTTTAAATTACTAATGGAACAATTTAAAATAATTAAAATGCAATAATTTGGATAACCTGACATTCATAGCAAGCAGTAGGACTCAAATTGAATTAAACTATAATTACAAAAAGAGAAGCAATTATTATCACAGCAATAGTTAATTAGTGAATCAATTTATCTACCAATAAAGTATTAATCAAGTAAATAAATTACAAAAAGTAACTAAGGAGAAATTTGTAAATTTAAAAGCTTATATTTTAAGATTTGACTAAATTTTAGAAATTCAATAAAAATACTAGATGATAATATTTTCCAAAATAATAACTAAGATAATTCTAGTTTAATGATTCAAATCAAATAAATTTAACATATCATTGTTTAATACTAAATTCAAATCATCAATCTTAGTCGTGACGTAGACGTATCTGAGTGAGTTGAAGTGGCAGTCATGAAGTAGAAAACTCCGAAAAAACCACTTCCCCTATTACCTAGTCTCCTCCTAAAATTAAGATGTTGCCAGCATAATCTGAACAACAGAGCTAGTAGAATACAACAAGAATAACAGGAAATTGAAAAAAAAAAACGCTTAACGGTCCCACCGCTGTTGTGAAACGTAATCCCTGTCCTTTCTCTGTGGTAGCTTCACCACCCTAACCCGGTGTGGGAGAAAATTCCTTATCGTTGGCTTCTATGGTTCTCATCTTCTCACTTTTTAAGGCTGAGCGTACATCCATCCTGCTCCCTATTACCTAGGAAGTTGAACTCATGCCAGGCAAACTCATCTATGCAGGGAAATCCTTGTGTCCAAGCCCAATCGAGGAGTGTAGTAGCTGACAGATTGAACCCCGCCAACTGGTCCATAATGCGTTGAGCCCAGCAACCATCTACCTGGCCTCGGTAGGAATTGGTATAGTAGAAAGCTCTATTAGAAAGGCCTAAGTGTGATTGGTGCCTCACCTAGAAATTATTTTTTCTAATTTAATAATATATAATTCTACTAAAAAATGGTTTTAATTATAATTGCACATTTATTTTTATAAATAGACCAAAATAAAAATAGATTTATTTATGAACAATAACTGAAATGATTGGAAACTAATTTAGTATAATTTCAGGGATACATTACAGTTGCTTACATGATCTTTCATCTCCTCGAATTGAATAATTTTAACTTTACACCTATGAATACCAAGATAAATAAAAACTAATAATTAATATTAAATAGCTTAAAAGTTTTTTATGCTATTATTTTAAATCATCAAAATATTCTTTATTAACATAATTTTTTTATGTAACTTTCATAAGCAACAGTAAATAATATTTAAAATCAGGTAAATCACTACAACTATAACTTTAATTCTTCGATTAAAATACCATAAAATGAACAAAATTAAAGATATAGTGAATCTAATGAGTTGCACCAGTATTTACTTCCGTAAAGCTCTTAATAATAAAAATCTAATGAGTTAAGATTATTAATATAAATAATTATAATAATTTATAATTTATAATTATCATTTAAAGCTTAAATGACAAAGTAATGACAGAACTTGCTAATATCTAGAGTAAATTGCCCAACATTTTAATGAGATAATAAAAGTAAATTTTCACTAAATTTGAATGTAAAACAGACTATCAAAAATATGATATCAGCGTTTAGTTGAATATCAAAAAGAAGTTAAGTGTTTCACGGGCCTGCTTGCGGTGATTATCACTCAGTGCGGAAAGTATAAAATAAGTCGATTATTGATGCTGTCATTGAACAAGATAACCACTTTCATGCTTGGTGGTAATGCCCAAATCTCATAACTACTTAGTTAAATTTGATAGTCGGAGTGATTAACAAGGGAAATGTTAAAATTAGTTGATTTAATTATATCTTATGTGGTTTAAATCATAATTTAATAATTAAAGTTAAAATACATGAATTCGATTAGAAACATGCTTAAAATATAATTTAGTATCATTCTTAATCAAAATAAAAAATAATTATGATTAGATTTCTAAAAATATATTTAAGATAATTCTATACAAAAATAAAATGTTTGATTTATCAGGCATTATGTTTTATATTAATTAATATTCTTAGTATTCATATTACGTTTTTACTTTAATTTATAACTTAAATAATTTTCTAAATATAAATTTTTATCAACAATTTGATCTATAAGATAGGAGCATATAATTGTCCTCATGTTAAACCTATCGAAGATTTTATCCAACTTATATAGAAGAAATTGAAGGAAAACAACAATAAAAAGAAATGAGATGATATCTCAAAAATTTGTTTTTTACTGTGATATTTTTTTTTGCCATTAGTTACTACAAAAATGAGAAAATAGACTTAAAGGCCGGATAGTAGTGAAAGTATTAAGCAGCTGTTCCAAAATCAAATAAATCGAAAAGATTTTGAGCTTGTATAATAATTTATAAAAATGGGAATGTGAGCATTAACTTTTTAATCAATATGCTTAATCAATTTATAAATATTATTCTAGTACAAAAATACTTTTTTTTTATCAAAAGACATTTTCTGGCTTTTATGAAACTTGATTAATTTTCTTTAAAGAATATATATGTTTTATTTTTAATAAATTATCAATGGTCCAGTAATAATAAATGAAATGCTTGTAATATTGATTACAAAACTTCTAAAGAATTATTATACATATCTCATTCCATTTAACCGCAAATAATCTACATTATTTGCTGCTGTTATTATATTGTTAAAATCCTAAATTAAACTAAACTTTGATGTTCATAAAATTCTTTATTATTATGATAATCTATGAATGAGTAATCCAATTGTAATTATATGCTTAAAATATTGGAGAAAGTTGGTTTAATTATAAAATGAAGATAAATTAATGTATAAAAAATAATTTGAATATAATTATCAAGGATTCAATCTCTTTTAATAGATGTTTTACGTGTTTTTAAAAGCGTGTTTTTATTATTAAGAAATTATATATTTATTTTAACTTTAAATTATAAATAATTTTAATTGAAAACACAAGTTAGATTTTAAATTAAAATCTACTAATTAAAACATAGGCAAGTGTAAAATCAGATTTCAGTGAACATTTTTTCTAAAGTCCATGCCTGTTAAGTTATTAATATATTTATCTCTTATAAAACATAAGTTTATTAAAATGAGATGCATTAGCAGGTGGCGAACAGTTGATCCTCAAATTTTAAATTCATTATTAATATCATACTAAATAAAACAGTCTTTAATTTCACAAATCAATAAAATAATAGCTAATAGATAGTATATAGTACATTTAGAGTTTTTACTTGCTTTTTTATTATGAAATAGTATGCTACATCATTTTGAAGGGAAGGAAATTATAAGATTTATATTAAAAATAAAATATAGTGCTAGATATTTTTTATTACTTTCTTTAAAATCAACAATCCCTAAAAAATTTATCTTAATATTGAGGTAAATTTTATCTTCTAATAATGGAAGGTTTTAGACTTCATCTTTCAATTAAGCAAATCAATCAATTTAATAACTACTCCTCAATAAACGAATAACAGCACAGCGCATTTCAAATAATTTTATCTATAATTTATAAATATACTATTTGCAGTTTTTGGGATAATATTCAGTCAAATCTTTCAACACTAAATGCAACATAATTTCTTTTCCATCAGCTCTATAAATGAATTATTCAAGTCAATAAGACTGTGGTGAGCAAGAAAAAGAAAAATGAAAACCTTCGAATCTCGAAAGATGGAGGAAACATAAATGAAAAGAGCATTTAAGAGTAGTATCTTCAAATAGGGGATATAAAATCACTCATTAAATACAATATTTCACTAGAATTGAAATTATTATTTATTGAAAATAACTAAATGAATTAGGATTTTTAAATTTTCTTTATTAATACAGTGTTCAGGAGTCTTGTATAAAATTTATGGAAAATAATGTAACTAAACCATGATTTGAAGCTGTTAAGGCTTATTTTCGAAATGAATGATATCATATTAATGTTATTTTATATTTTATTTGAAATAGAAGTTTATATTTTTGATATTAGTTACATTAGTTGACTTAAGCCTCAATAGTCAGAAGCAAATTTAAAATGAATAAAATTATAAAGATTATATATAATATGCGTTGGTTTAGCTTTTTCAAATATTAAATGTACAATATGAAATTAATTTAATAGCAGAAAATGAATCTAGAACTAAATATTTTGTTAAAATAAGCAATAAATTCAAAAAAAATTAGTCGAAGAATTCGCGGTACTAAGGATCATTTTCATTTAATTTATTTTTATCATTACTTCTATTGAAATAAATTATTATATGACTTTGAGTAAACAAATTCAATCATTAAATCTTATGAGTAAAAATGTCATTTCATATCGCCACTAAAATCATTTATATCGAGATTCTAAAAAAATACCTTTTTAACATTTTTTATAACAACACCTCATGAATCTATGCTTCCAAAACTCAACTGCCTATACATATTAAAAAAAAACATAATAATTTAATGTTTGTTTTGTATTAAACTGTGCTGAATTAGTTTAAAGTAAGAAAATAATGTCAATCACAAATATAGAAGAACTTAAAAGATTAAAGTATATAAATGAATTATTAAACAAATTCTAAAATATTTGTGCATTAAAAATCATATGAAATGGGAATTAAATTTATTAGTAACTTTGAATAATAAAATATATTTATAAAAAAGAATCATAAATAACTATATATTTTATAAATGCTCATTAACTATTAAGATAGAAAGAAAACTTTTAATCTTTTACCCCAACTTCATTAAAATATATATATATAAAAAAGTAAATAAAATTTATAAATTTCTTCTATAAAAAATAAATGCCTAATATTGTAAAAAACTATATTAAATAAATAATTCTAATCAATTATAAAGCTAATTAAAAAAAAGGTTTTGCTGATATCAACGAGCGTTTTAAAGAAAAATTAATTCTGATTTTATATTCGTGTTCAGGGAGGTCTAAATGACCAGAATTGATATTTTCGGGAGATTTTAAGAAATAAAAATTGCAAGTTGAGTTTTGCCGGGGAAAGGTTCGGCTCCTGGGCCAAATTTTAAAAATCAAAAACTGGACAAATTGACCCCTTTATAACTTTTGAAAATGACTATATATTTGTTGTTCCAGTGTCACACTCTTGTTCAGGAGCCCAAATTTAGTGGATTTGCTTAATTCCAGGTCATCTCATGAATTTCCGTGACCCTCTCCCACTTCCTCGAAAACCCTAAAAATCAATGTTTAACACACTCACTCATCAGTTCTTATAATAAAACTTAAAATGCCTGTATCTTTGCGCGATTTGAAGATAAATTAATTCTGATTTTATATTCGTGTTCAGGGAGGTCTAAATGACCAGCATTGATATTATCGGGAGTTTTTAAGAAATAAAAATTGCAAGTTGAGTTTTGCCGGGGAAAGGTTCGGCTCCTGGGCCAAATTTTAAAAATCAAAAAATGGACAAGTTGACGCCCCTATAACTTTTGAAAATGACTATATATTTGGTGTTCCAGTGTCACACTCTTGATCAGGAGCCCAAATTTAGTGGATTTGCTTAATTCCAGGTCATCTCATGAATTTCCGTGACCCTCTCCCGCTGCCTTGAAAACCCTAAAAATCGATGTTTAACACACTCACTCATCAGTTCTTATAATAAAACTTAAAATGCTTGTATCTTTGCGCGATTTTAAGATAAATTAATTCTGATTTTATTTTCGTGTTAAGGGAGGTCTAAATGACCAGAATTGATATTTTCGGGAGTTTTTAAGAAATAAAATTGCAAGTTGAGTTTTGCCGGGGAAAGGTTCGGCTCCTGGGCCAAAT
>ARYC01009852.1:0-15797 GCA_000711775.1 Oxytricha trifallax | reverse complement strand
AAGAGGACCTTTATAGATATTTGGTATAGCAAGGTAAGTTCTTAAGTAAGATTAATAAATCATTATAGTTGGATTGTTCTTGCCGACTTAGGAGGGAACTAAAATCTCATTCTTAAAAGCCTTACTTAGTGAAGAGAAAAAAGCTTTTAAGTTTAATGAAATTAGGATGATAGAGATACCTAACTACCTTGTTATATCAGTGATAAACCTTTATGACGATGCTATGAGTGATCCGGACGTAGCTCTCTACCTTTCGTCAAAGCTACAGCTCTCTAATAGGTTGCCAGAGAGAAACTTCTTCTTTGGTGTTCTTGCAACTCTGAAACTTGAGTACTTAAGTGAAGTTATTTAAGAAGCTCACAAGAAACGATACGCATCTCTCCTGAAGAAAAAGAGAAGTAAGGTATTAAAATAAGTGATACCTGGCTTTAGGAACTTTAAAAGCATCCTTTTATCTCAAGTAAGCTTAGTCTTTTAACTTTATAGAAAAACCTGGTACTGCTATATACTTGATGAAAGAGCGCAGCAAATTAAACAGAGAGAGAAAGTCTCAATTAAAACATGAATTGAGTAAGAGGCTCTTCAAAGATTTATAAAAGCCAGAAGAGATGAACATAGATGCAGGAGCTTGCACTAAGAGAAGAAATGTAGGCCCAAGCAAGCCCTAAGAGGAAGAAAAGAAAGAGAAGCCAAATCCCCTTTACGAGCAAATTTAATATGTGAACTTATTCATTCATTTATATCTAAAACTTATTTATATACACAAAATCTCCCTTCTCTTGCGCATACTTAGCTTTATCATCGCTGACTCTCTTAGCAGCACTCTTAATAAAATCTACTGTATCTATCTTTAAATCGTGCATCAGATGGTAGAGCAGCAATTTCTTATAATGACCTTTCAATAACCCCTAATACAATTCAATTCCATTGAACTAAGGGCTGTAAGAAACATTAAATTCAGGTGTTATGTTTAGCCTTTCATATTCCTTTCTTGAGTGTCTTATGTTGGCTAGCAGGTAGAACACACCCCCCCCTAATGTACTATTTTCTTTTGTAGTCTTGTAGAGTTTTTTACGCTGAGCAAGATTGTCAGAAGCGCCTTTTGCTTGCGAGCAATAGTTTTCGAGCTACGACCAAAATTAAGTTCATTTTTATACATAAAAACATAATAAAAATAGTCAAAAATTTAAAATATTTTTTGTTTTTATATTTTATTAAAAATCAATATTTGGGTCTTTTTGTCATATTCTGAGCAAAAATCTAATTATTAAAGTAATATTTTGGAAAGTTACCATTTTTGTTACAAATGCATTATTAATGCTAAAATTATAAAATATGACAAAAATGGTAACTTTCCAAAATATTCCTTTAATAATTAGAATTTTGCTCAGAATATGACAAAAAGACCCAAATATTGATTTTTAATAAAATATAAAAACAAAAAATATTTTAAATTTTTGACTATTTTTATTATGTTTTTATGTATAAAAATGAATTTAATTTTGGTCGTAGCTCGAAAACTATTGCTCGCAAGCAAAAGGCGCTTCTGACAATCTTGCTCAGCGTAAAAAACTCTACATGACTACAAAAAGAAAATAGTACATTAGGGGGGGGTGTGTTCTACCTGCTAGCCACTTAGTTTTATGAACTGATAAGTTATCAACGAACAGAATAATCTCTTAGTCAGCGTATTTGTCTCTGAGTTATTGTAAGATCTTAATATATTATTCAGTCTTTATAGAGCGAGGGTGGATAACATACGTCTCTAGGCCACTATCTTCACTGATTCCATCAAGGATTGCATGAGTTTATATCTTAACTTTTTAGTCATAAACTTCTATATTACTATACCTCTTGTACCAAGACCTTGATATAAATGTATTGAATGTAAATACAGCTTCATCAGCGTGTATGAACTTTATATTATGCTCATAAGACCTCTGCATTTAATCGATTATATAATTTAAATTATCCTTATAAAATGGAACATTAAAGTCAATCACTATCTTAATGCTATTGACTGTCTTGTAAGATATTCCATTCTTTTTATATATGTTTGCTATAGATTAAGCAGAGATGTGAAGCTCAGGAAATTGGCGATGAAACATCACAGCTCTCTAGGCCAGAGAGAAGTGAGCCCAGTATTTAAGAGTCTTATCATTAATTAGATAATCGATATGATGCTGCTAAAATTTTAAGGGTCTCTTAGGCTTAGAATTAAGATGCTATCTCTTTAAATTCAATGCTAATAGACAGTGAGACCTCACAGTTGCTGGAGATTTATGGAGTAGCCTTGCTATAGACGTATAATTCAGAACAGGCTTGAGTTATTCACTATATTCATCACATCCATATCGCAACTTAAACAATAAATCTATATACTCACTGTCATAAACAGACCCCAAACCTCGCATATACTCACTTAAAATACTAATATTTAAACATTAAACCCCTACATAAACCCTATTAAAACCCTAATAAAGTATGCACTAATAGTCTACTTTTATCAATCAAAAACTCAATCAAACTACTGAAAGGGTTTTGGGGTTTTGAATACCTTTTATTAAAATATTGATAGTAAACTATTTTTTGATATAGCTAATTTAACAACAAAACATCTCATTACTTTGAATAAGTTTCAATTAAATGAAAATGCTAAACCTTAATCAAATTAAAACTCACTACATTATTTTAAATGCACTTCCAACCCTGCCATTGTTGCTATTCGATTCTTTCCAAAAATAGAATTTAAAATTTAATAAAATTAGAACAATTTAAACAAGTTTATTAAAGCGGGATGTATAGGCATGTAGAATAATACATTCTCAATGGAAAATACATTTACATTGAATAATTAACATAAAGTAGTCTTGACTTTCAGAAATTAAATTAAGTATAAAGTAATTAGATACTTTTAATAGTACTTTTAGAGATTTTGCACAGTACTTGTTTTTTTAAAATAAGAATTAATTTAAACAGCATTTTGATAAGAACAGAAATCATAAGATTAGGAATGAAGTACAATAGAATGATAGGTTTAATTAAGCATTTAAACTGGCTAAGTATGCTTGTAACTCCATAGCACAATTCAAGACATTTTGGTAATACTTCATAAAGAAACCGTTTAGTAATTTATAAGATTCTATTTTACTAAATTTATCCCAGTCAAAGCTAAACCGGCATCAGTTTTTAAATCTTCATTTTAAACGAATGATTCTGGTCAAAAAGATAAAAGAAGTAGCACGAGAAAAAAGCGAAAACGTTAAAATCAAGAATGATTGTATGTATAAGCGAAGTTATCATTAAAAAGTATTTTCAAAATTTGAGGTTTCATGATAGCATTTATAGCGTCAGAGATATTCACATAATTTCTAAAGTAAAAAACATATAATTAATTTAGAATTTCCCTTCATCATATCGCCCTTTCATCATTATTGTTTAAACGATCTTGGGTTTATTTGATATACAATTAAAAATCAGCTGAACTAAACTAGGCAATACCCCTTTATCGTATAACTAAATTGAGATAACTAGACTTAATTTTGACATAAATATCAAAATAAAAAATCACCCAAAATTAAAGTCGAGTAATCTCAATTCATGGATACGATAGAGGGGTATCACCAATAGTTGAGTGCAGCTGATTTTAAATTGTCTATTCAACAACTACTAAATTGAAATTACTATATTTTCTAGGTCTGGGCAAAGTTAAATGCCACAAATTTAAATTAATATTAATTTATTTTAATTAATTTATCAAATTCAAATGTATTAAAACAATAGTATAATAATTTAATCTAGCATTATAAGGCTTGCTAATATTTAATAATCAAGAGAACTTAGATATATTTAGAAAGAGCTTAATTGTAAAGTCAATTCATTTCAAATCAAAATATTCTAATTTGTAAACAAGCTTTGAAAAACAAATTAAGTATTTTGAATATAGATTTTAAATACTATTATTATAGACACTAACCAATAAAAATTAGATATTAAAGATTATAATTAAATTATGTTTTGTTGCATAAGAAAAAGCAGATAAAATAAATAATTCTTTATAAATATAATTAATTAAGGAAATTCACATTCATTGATATGATGGATAGAAAGAAAGTTTAAAATAGTGAAAGCCATAAGGCATGTATTTTTTTTACATACGATATATTTAAATTAGTGAGTAATTGAGTTATAAATCTTAAAGTTTCCAATATTAATCAAATAAAGTGAAGAAAAAATGGTTGTAATTATAAATTGCTTTTTATAATGAAATTGTCTAAGCATAAACTAATATAATTTCTTAAAACCTTTTTTTTATAAAAATCTAACTTGACACTATCATTTATTGCACTCATGCAAACCTTTAAAATTATAAGCGTTGGGTTCATGATCTTTCCAAAATTAAAATAATCTTATCTGATAATACTATTGCTCCTCTGTTAAGAAAATTTTAAATCATTAAAGATCATAAACATTCTTTATACAACTTATTTGATTAAATGACATTTTAATTAAATTTTAAACTAAAATTAGAAAGGCAATAAATAAGTATAATTAAATAAATAGAAATAGTTCTAACTCGAGCTAGCTTTATAGAAAGGTAGTTAAAAAAGGCTCTAGAAGTAAATGAAACTCATTTGCGATCTTAATATTCTATATTATTAATAGCTTACTTCTATAAATAAATCACATATAAACGATTCAATATGTACGAAATTTCTCGCAAACAAAAAGCTTGCCAATATTGAGCTTATGTAATTTAAAAAAAAGCAATTATACAATATTGATTAATAAATAAATACAATTCGTAAAAGCTCCCATTTCATAAGTAATTATATTTCCAATGACTTCGTTACGGCTAAAATGAATAGTCAAAGCTTCATTAAATTAAAATTATCTACATTATTTTATCTTTGCAATTTTATTTTTGCCGATGAAAAGCTAATTTTATTAAAGATTTAAATGATTGATGTCATGAGAAAATTAAAGCATGAGTTTCTAAAGAATTCTTACATATTTCTTCACAATTGTTTTTAAGTAAGTTTGTATAATTGTTATGATGAGTAGAAATTTTAGAAACAGCATAATAAGGCATGCATTAATGTAAGGTCCAAGATAGCTTCTGTTATGGCCGAAAATTCTTTTTCAAGTTTAGGTCATTGCAAATTCTTTGGAATGCTTAGACAAGTCTTATTCACTAGAAATTGAAAAAAGCTTAGCAAAATTCTTAGAGTCTCTTATTCGAATGTCTAAATCAATTAGCAACCACCATGCACAAAAACAATGAGAGAATACAATGTGTTCTCTGTAATCTTTTCAAAGGGAAAAGTGGAGAAATGAATAAATCTTTGTTAGATAAAATTGATTGCTGTTAGTAAGGCAATTTCTGATCGAATATGAGAGTCATTAAATGGTGGTGCATGCTAAAAGCAACATTAATTTGAGGTATGCTATAATATTTAATAGGAGAAAAATTTACTTATGAAATGTACCGACTTCAACATAAAAGTTTTCTTTCAAAGATAAAAAGGGAAGTTTCTTAAGTTCTACTTAGATAAGAACTTGATAAGCGTTTATAAATGAAAGCTGAGTGAATCCATCAGAATATTCATCCATTTTATATTATGTAGCAGGTATTATAAGACTCTAGAGTAATAGAGAATAATTTGGTAATTGAAATGAATTGATTAATTCTATTTTTCAATTAATTTCTTTTGAATTCTCCTGCAATTTCTAAATAATTTAACATATACAAGAAGGATGGATACAATAGTTAGCTTAACTAATTATTAAAATTGCAAATCGATTATGCGAGAGTGATAATTTTTTTTAATAAATAGAGTTGCTCTAATTATTTACATATTTTGTATAATTTTCTATTATATACATAATCACATAGTTTTTAACACTAAATACTCTTTAAATGTACAATCCTTTAAAATATAAACAATTTTTACTGAACTTCTGAGTATATTTTTGTTTTTTTTATCAAAAACATTTCTTTAAATACATTTTTTAAAGAAATTGTATTATAGTCTAAAATAGATCTAATTAGAAAGATTATCATATTATTATTAAAATTTAAATCTTTTTCAGCAAATAATAATTTGACTTATCTTATTAATTTAACTTTTTAATTTAGCACTGCAACAATTTTTAGTTATTTAACTTATTAATTAAACAAAATTTTCAATATCATTCATTAATTATTTTATTTCTTTCTATATAAAATAGAAAATTTGAAGGAGCTTTTTGGCAAATAAAAGTTTAAATGGCTTGTATTACTTAAATTATTTAGCTTTTTCTATTTCGAAATTAAATTGGATAGAATTAATAATTATCAGTGGGTATTGAGTGATTAAAGTCTAAAGAATGTGTTGGTTAATTTTTTGTGTTCCAATCTAAAATTATTTAATAAATATCTTTAGCAATAGTATTAAAATAATGATATCTCCTCTTATTCTTTATAGGTTTAGTATTTTCATTTACTCTAAGAAAATATTTTAATTCAATACTAACAAAATTTTCTGTTAAGATATTGTAATAAAGCCTAAATAAATTTGTTTCTTATAGATATTTTAAGGAATATATAAAACACCACAGATCAATTAAGACATGAAAATTGGGTTAAGAACAATTAAATTAAGAATTAATTATAATTGGCGTATAATTATAATGTTTGGGTTAATCATTAAATTATTGGTTCGATTAATAGCTCTTATATAATAATACAACTAGGCTGTGCAAATTTGATTTTAGCCTAATTATTTATAATATTAGCCAATTATAATTAATTGGTAATCCAATTGTTCTTAACTCCATTCCTCGCTTCTTAATTTATCTATGGGGTTTTATCTTTTCTTCGCATCTCAGCTTTTTATTCTAAAATTTCTAATTTTATGAGCTTTATACCTGAAAATAGAGTTAGGTTAATTCCATCTTAGAATATTAGAAATAAACGATGATAACATTCGTTATAAATAAACAGATTTGCGAAAGCAAGAATGATAACCATATAGTAAAATGTAAGGAGCTGTTAAAACAAAAGATATCAGGGAAAAATATTGAAAAATGAAATCCAGAGACATTAAGTATCCTCTGAAGAAAAATAGAGTGTGCATATAGCGGTCATGTAATATCGTGTCAGTCACAAATTAAACAGAAATAGTCCTGAATCTGAGAGATACCTTCATATCAATATCATAGATATATATGAATATTATAATATCATTGAAGAATTTTATAGAAAAAACTCTCGCAGAATCACTTTAAGCTAATAAAGAAATCGAAAAAGGGAATTATTGATTTATCAGCATAAAAATTTTAAATAAATAAAGCATAATTTTTATGGATTAAGATAATTTTTAAATTAATTCAAATATAAATAATTTATTGAATCTTTTATTCTTAAATTATTATGAAAAATTAGAAGTAGTTTATTATCTATCTTTATCTTTCTTTGCAAATAGATTATTATTTAGTGAGCGACAATAATATATTAATAATTGATTAATTATACATAATAATTCTATAATATGTAATAATCAAAGCTCAAATTAATGGAGCCAGCTTTGATTATTTCTCCTTTTAAGCTAATAATTACTTATAGAAGTTTATGAATTTTACTCTAGTAAATATGCCACATTGTTTTTGCTTGATTGCAAATACCCGACAGCACTAGAATATATATGAGGATGATGTAGTTTTCAGCATGAACCTATAATGCATTTAATTGAATTCTCAACAAGCATCAACAAAACAAAACTCTTGTAGATTACCGAGGACTCCTGAAGACCCCATAATAGAGACAAAACCTCAGGCAACATTTAAAATACTTGGAAACATTTGAGGTTTTAAATGAATCGTTATTGTGATTCTATATTGGTTCCTGCTGCATTGTGAGTTAAATGAGTATCTTCTTTCCAGTCTCTTAAGATTTATTGTTGCTTGGTATAACCAAATACTTAAAAATGTAGTAAAAATATGTGTTTAGTACTTGTTGTTGTTTAAGCATAACTCAGCTTCAAAAGAATTGATATTTTCGGTCATTCAATTTTGAACGAGCAAGTCATCGTGAAGCTCTAGTTGCCAAAATTGAAGAACATAGTATTGATAGACACCAGCAAATCTAGAATCAGGAATACATATAAGATCTAATAAGAAAGATTATTGCCACCAAGAAAAGTCTGAGTTGCTCAAGCGAAATCACTCTGGCACTTTTCCAGAACTTAGAGGAATTAATACTTAAGTTAAAAGAAATCAGTAGCTATTTAGATTGCAGTTGAGATTTCGTCGAATGACTTATAATGAGATCTGGAAATATGCAAAGGAGCATGAGAAAAGCCATAGAGTGGCGTGATGAAAGCTTCTTGTCGCATTATCTCTACATTTGGAGCAGATTCACTAGTCGGAAATTACACCTCCCTTCATTTTAAAATGTAGAATCGAGTTTTGCGAGTGATGCCCAATTGAAACTTCGGATGCTCTAATGCCCCTTTACTTCGTTTGTAATGGCTAAATATATCAAATGCTAAATAAAACCAACTTATATAATGAAAAAGTTGACGAATCCGAGGAAGGTTTTTAGAGCAGCATTTGACTAAGAGCACCAGGATGGACAGGATATAGCAAAAATGCCTAATTTATGTGTGAGTTACACAAATTTCCGAGATTTGTTGAAGTAATGCTAGTTTATTCTATTGTTATTTTTCTTTTCCAGTAGTAACTACCGTTGACATTGATTTTTATTCAAAGTATCTTATTAAAAAAAGAAAAGAAATTCAGCAAGACAGTGTTTTCAAGGGAAAATCATTACTAATTGCAATCAATTTATTATGAATAATGGGTGAACACCTCTAAAAATTACATGGTTATTTTATCAAAGGCAAAATTAACGATAAGGCTGTAGGAACTGGTAACAGGGGGATTTTGTTATTCTAGTCAGAAATTTATTTCATTGCATTTATTATTACTAAATTATCTGTAATTCTGAGCAATACATCTATTTAAAAGACTGGTGTTATAAATATTGTTAAAGTTTCTTAAATATATAATATATCTTATTTTTATGAATTATACTTTTTAATTAATCTATTTTTCAGATTCTTTATATGTAAATTACAAGAAAAACATTTATAATCATTGATTTACAATAGGAAGATTTTTTAAGCTTTGTAAACTCATTAATATACTTTAAAATTAGAATACTTATGGGATTTAACTTTTTTTATTTTATCTGTTTAATTGATTTTTATCCCACTACATCACTTATAAATAAAGAAAGATTTTAAACGATATATTTACTTTAAATTTTTAAAGTTTTATATCTGACTTAGACTAATAAGTTTGGCAATTCAAATATTAAGGGCTCTTTTTATTGCAATTATTTATATATTTATATTACTTATTTTAGAGCAAAACATGAGTATTGAAAATTATTCAAAAATATATATAAACAACTGAGCTGTTAACAATATTATCACCATCAGTGATTTCATTACATGGTGTTTATAAGATCATTTCAAGTATTATCATTGTCATCGTGATAATTATCAACTAAAAAATTATTCCTTGAATCTAAGTGACATTTAATTTTATTGTATATTTTTAGTACATATTTATGAAATATTCTTTATTTATTTATAAGAATATTTAGAAGCTTTTCTTAAATGAATCTTATAAAAGTTTTATACCTCTTTAAGAATATTGCTTGAGTTAATTTATTTGCTAGATATAAAATCAATAATTTATAAGTTAGATTTTTAGTAGGTTACGGATTATTGGCAGTAATGGGAATTTATTGATCTCATTATAAAAGTAATTGATGATGTTAATTTGCCTCTATTACTAAAATCCACTCAGTTTCAATTTAGAGATAACGATTTTACTTTTTAGGTATTTTATGTTCAATTTTACAGAAGGAATAACAAAAGATGACACTACCTTTGGTAAAGTTCTACTTAAATGAAAATCTTTATCAACTATTGTAATTAATAAAAATAAGATTAAGACTTTAAATTAAATTAAAATAATAAGTATATATATTCAAAGGAATTAAAATGAAATATAGAAAAAGATAAATATATATTTAACCCTTCATTTTATAGTTTTTTATTTTCTGATGTTTTTTATTTTGAAGTATCTATCTTTTGCTCCTTAACTGTTACCATGCTTAACCTTTGTAATATTACAATTTTAGATATATTCTTTTGAACATATATTTTTGATTTTAAAGATTGCACCACTGCTAATTCCTTTAGAATTAGTATTTTAATTGTGTTTTTTGTAAATCAACTCTTGATTCTAATTCTCTGTTTTTTCATAGTGCTTTTACTTTATTTTTTCATACAACTCATGTTGTTCTATATTGGATTCGTTATTTTTGCTTTCATTAGTAGTAATTTTACATTTAATTCTTCATCGACTTTCTCTTCTTTTTTTGTTTTCTTTTGACAAACAACCCTCTACTGCTGAAAAGGTTTTATCTAGTCCTCTTAACTTGCTTTCTTGTCAACTTACACATCCTATATTTCTGATCTTAAATCGGCATTCCTTGTCAATTCCTTCATAAATAACTGGGAGTTAATGTATAATAAATTTTTCATATGTTCTCTTTCGCACATTTCCAAATCTGATTTAATAATAGGGCAAACTAGATATTCAAGATATTTAACTTTAAAAATTAAGAATATCAAAAAATTTATTAGCAGAAGATCCCCGTTTCACTCAAATAAATAATGTTTTGATTATTTCTTTATACAAAAAGGTTTCATTGTAAAAGTATGACAAAGCAGAAAAATTCAAACTTAGCAATGAAATAAATACCTAACAAGTAGATCGACTAGGATTTTATTAGCTATATTAATCATTATGATAATGATAAAACGTTTTTAAAGAAAAAAAGATTATTTAGAAACTATTACTATTGCTATTTGAAAATGATTTTAAATTATTTGTAACCTTGTTCAGAAATAATTTGATTTATATTATCAATACCTATCTTTTATACACTCCAATTATTTGTAATATTATATACTTTAGCAGCATGTTTGGATTATTAATTTATAGATATCTTTTGAAAATCTTCTATATTTATATATACCTTCACAAATTACCAATAAGAAGAATCAATAGATTACTCTAAATATTTAAATCCATTTTTATTACAATCATAGTGACAATATTAATTAAGTATTTTTATTTCTATTAGCTAAATTGTACTTCATCTATTTTTATATTGGCTTTCCTATCAATTTTCCAGAAATATACCTGCCTGAGTTAATCTCCTTTCTGATCGCTTACTCTTTTTTATCTACTACATTATCTTACCCAGTTTTTCTTACAATATTATGCCAATCTTGGATTTTCACTTTAGACAAATCATTAATGTGGCTTTTATTGTATTTAAAGGCGACAATTTCTGAGTAAATAATTTGCCAAATAATCTGACCTAATTTGGGATAAGTCTATGAGATATTTTAGCTGCGTTTGGTCTCTTTGTATACATAAACTGAACCATTTACATTATTAGTGGAAGAGACTATTTAGAAATGTGATTCATTTATCATTTAATTTTCAAATCTTCAACTTGATCTTCAATACCATATAACTTTATAATGAAATTGACATTTATTTTTATAATCATTATTCATTTGATTTCTAATTCCTTATTTTTATTTCACTAGTCAATTAATATCTTATATCTAATCCCAGACATTGAAGAATTTGTAATTTCTAAAATTTATCCTCATTAAACATTTATTCCATAATATTACTTTGTATAATATCAAGAATTCATCATATTTTAAATTTAGATATTTATAATTTCTTGGTTCACTAAATAACTTACTTGTCTATCTTCAATTTAATTTCAATTCTGTGGATTGAAACCAATTTCTTTCTCATCGATTCTTCACTTTTATCTTAATAAACTTTACCTTATGTATTTTTAACTGGTTGAGAGAATTCATGAATATAAAGTTATCTTATCCTCTAGTCTCACCATGCCATTTTTGATATTATCTCTATTTACAATTATCTGTTCATGTTGATTGATCACTTTAATTTGCTTTCAGAATAGGGCAAAAAACTGTAAAGATAGTGAGCATCTTAAATTTCATACAGAAGAATAAATTTAATAATCAATTTTTAATGTTGATATATAAATAATAAAAATGTTTTTTAAAAATGAAAATTCTTATCGAACAAAATGAATGTTTATCATTTGTAAATAAATTGTAAGACTGAATTAAAAATTTTTTATTGTTCAAAATAAATTAATAATAAGATCATGATAAAATATTAAATTAATGATGATTATCAATTAATCATAATAAATCATATTTAAGTGTGATATTAAATTAATTTCAGTTTCAATATATGTTGAATAAAAACTTTGATAAACTAAATCTAGAATAATTTTTAATGGTTTTGGAATAAACGAGCAAAATTCAGTTTAATTTACTTCTTTTATAAAGTTATTTACACTAAATATTTAAAAATCTAATTATATTTTAACTCAATTAAGTTTATAAAGTTTATTTCTTTATTTATATATGGTTTATTTTTTAAATGATTTAAATGAATTTTGATAGATCCTTCTACATTAATCATATTACAAATCTGCAAGTTGCTTGCATCGTCAAATATTTAGTTTATTCTACAATAATGAAAATGCAATTATTTTTCATAATCGTTACTCTAACGATTTTTTTGTCAACGTGTTTTATGTGAAGAAGATTATTTTTCCTCTTTTTTTGTAATAAAGTTGCTATAAAAATTTAATTGTAGAAAGATATAACTTAATAAAATGATAAGTGCTTAAATTAATTTACTTCATTTCTAAAAAATAGTGTACATTAAGTTTTATAAATATAAAAAAACAAAATGGTACAATTAAAATTTATTTAAATTATTAATATTCAAATTTGATTAGAATTTATTTTGTCAAAACTCTAGAATTAAACAATTAGCTTGACTTTATAATTGATGAGATTATTTTACATCATAGCAGAGAAAACAAATCTGCTTTAATTTGGGTGATTTTAATTAATTTTAACGCCATTCGTAAATTCAAGATATGCTAATCCAAGCATGATAAAAAATATTTAATAAAATAAAAGTACAGCTAAATCTGAAAAAACTCCTATCAATTAATACGACATTTTCAAAGTTAAGAAAAAGTTAGAAGCCCTTTATAAAATTAGCTATTTCATATTTAGATTTAATTTCCATTTTAAATACACACCTAAAATTTTATTTGCTCTCTATAAAAAAATTTAATATTTATGTTCAAAAATGATTATTATATGAGTTTTATTAACGATTAAATCAAACATATTACTAGAAATAAAAAATAAAAATTTCTAAATATTTAATTAACTTACTCTTCTCATTCATATTTATTTTTACACATCTAACCTTAACCATTTCTTTCTATTCCACTGTGAATTTTGTGCATTGTCCCTCTACTGCTCTACCAGATGGAAGTCTGTAAGAAAAATTTCAAATTTTTTTTAAATACAGTTTCCTTCAAAGTCATCATCTATAAGTTTCCTTATTTTCTAAGTTGATTTCATATGAATTTGTCTGTTTCCTAATTTTATTTTGATAGTTAGATTCTATTTAGGAATTCCTTTCTTTTGAAAGTTTATCTTTTTTATTTTGTTTTATTTTTTCCAATTTCCTAAATATTTTTTGCAATTTATGTCGTTTTTGTTTTAAATATATAGTAATATTATTTGAGCCACATACTGACCATAAGATTATGCGATTGTTTTAGCTTTTTAATAATTTAATAAATCTGTCGTTATTTATATTCACAAAAGATTAAAAGTATGCAATGATCTATATTAATCCTCGGTATCTTACACTCAACTATTTTATGTTTTCTCTCTCTCATACTCTTTTTTCTTTAAATATTTACTTAATAAAACAGCTTTCTTAGCATGAATTTTAAGGAAATGTAGTTTTGTAATTTAGCAAAGAAGCATTTGACGACTTTTAGAATGATTGAAAATCTTTTATATTTAAATTAATGGCAAAAGCAAATATTATCACTGCTTCCTTTATCAAAGATTTCTCAGTTTATGTTGAGAAAAAATTTCTTTTGCTAATATACGTTTAAAAACATTTTAAATTTATACAAAATGAAATTAAGCTTATTTTAGGTAAATAAATTGATAATAATTAATTTACAAAATATGATTTATTGTAAGGCACATTGAATCATTTGGATGCCCCCCACATACCTGGAATTTTTATAAATTCCAGTTTTAAATTTGAATTCCAGTTTAAAACTGGAATTCCAGTTTTAAATCTGGAACTTTTTTTTAAAACTGGAATTCCAGATCTGAGAAAAATGTTCCAGATTTAAAACTGGAATTCCGGATTTAAATCTGGAACTTCAGATTTAAAACTAGTATATATCAGACACAACTATGAAATTTGCTTTTAAATTTTTTTAATAAAAATCATTAATAAATTTTGGCATTTTTTATTTTTTTTATTTTTAATTAGATTATTCTAAATTATAATATTTTTTGAAAAAAATTTCAACTGAATAGTATTTTTTATCTTAATGTTACTTTCAATTTGTATATATTATTATTTAAAAAATTAATTTTAAATATAAAATTATGATTTATAAGATAATAAGTCTTTTTAATAAATGGAAATTAATTGAAAATATAATGCAAATATTAATATAAAAAATATATCATTTTAATAAAAAATTACTTTTGACATTCAAATGCATTTAGTGATGGTTAAAAAGTCTATAGACTTTTACTGCAAGTTTGAGTGTTTTATTAATATATATTTAGCATTTTAATTGAAATTCTATATGTAACCAAATTTCAAATTTTAGTTAAACTATCTTTATATATAATTCAAACATAGATAGAATATACTTATATCTTGATATAATTAATGATTTTTATAAGGAATTCTTATTACTATAACAAAAATATTCTAAATTAAAATTAGTAGATGATAAATTAATATATTCAATGATTAGTGTGCTTAACATTGCACTTTGGTAAACTTACAGTTCTGAATAGAATTGTCAAAATTTAACATAGACCCTCTAATCATAAATGATGAATTTTATGTGTAAACTATTTTTGGAAATTTGATTACACATGAAAATTTAATTAAAATATTAACTATATATCAAATTAGTTTAAAAATCAACATGGAGTCAAACTAAAAATTATAAAAATTAATGAATGTACAGATTATCAACCATATTAGAACTATCTTTAGATAAGAAAATATATTTAAAAAAATATACTTATAAAAATTAAAAGAAGAGTAAGATCTTTATTATATTGATTAATTAAAGATTTATTTTACTTAATATTAGATATAGTCAAATAGTTTAAACATTATAATTAATCATATATTATAATAAATTTATCTGAACTTGAACGCACTGATCCAAGACTAACGCAAGTATATGCACCCACATGATAAAGTAACAAAAATAACATTTATATAACATAATTTTACTTAATAAAGGGTAACTGACAATTTCAATCATCCTTTATAAGTCTATGAATTTAAACTATTGCATTGCCATTATTATTGAAATATTCTCTAAAATCCAGATTTAAAAATATGAAATTCTTCATAATTAAAATCGTCAATGAAAAAGTCAAAAAACTATAATTTAATTTTCAGATTTAAGGATTATTTTAAAAATAATTACAATACATTAAAAAGTTATTATTATTAGGAGGTAAAAATTATATACAAACTATTACTGATTACAGAAAAAAGAAAAAGAGTTAATTTTTTGG
>ARYC01009851.1:0-21483 GCA_000711775.1 Oxytricha trifallax | reverse complement strand
ATACCAGTTACCTATATTTGACAGTTATCATTAATTTGATCAATTATTTATATGGTTAGTATTATTATGATTTCACAAGTATTATTATTATTATTTAGAGAATGCTTTGGTCAAGTTTGTGTGAAATATTTAAGTTAATTTGGAAAATACTGGATTTTAATTGATAAATTTGAATGTTTACTTACTATTATATAGGTATAAAGTACAATAAAAGCTATTAGGCAGCATTTATGTAGTTCTTTTGACATATTAAATCAAAATTTATAATATAATCAAAGTATTCTGTATTTTAATGATTATTTAGCAGTTATTTTTTTACAATTTATTATGATGAAATGATAGTACCAAAATTAGATATAAATTCAGATTAATTTGATTAACTATAAAAATGGAAATAAATAAATTAAAGTAGAATGACATTAATTGATTTATTTTTATGTTTGCTTAAATAATTTTGAATTTTCAATATTTTTCTTATGTTTTATCTAAGTTATCTGTGATTTAAGGGACATCCAATAAGTTCTTTGTTGAAGGGGGTAAGTGCCTTGTAAGGGTTCTCACGTGAGTTATATTCAATGACTTACTTGCTTATTTTTAAGAAGGAGCAATCAAAAACTTAAAATTTTTGTTAACTGATAGTCCTATTAAAAAATAAAATTTTAATTGTTAAGAATTATTTAATTCCAGGTTTAAAGGTAAAATTTAATAATCTTTAAAAAACTTTTTACTAACCGGAAATGATTAAAGACTAATTCAGCTATGTTAATTCAAAAATTAATATAAAGGTAGAAGTTTAATTTTTAAATTAATACATAAAATTAAGATTGCCCATCTTTTGTTACAGTTTTTATATTTTTTCAGGGATGATAATTTCAATCGAGTTATCAGTCTCTATTATTTGAATTCTACCAATATTATTAATTGTTTGTTACTGATTACTATAATGCTAATGGAAACTCCCGATTAATTTAATCGGTGTTTATGCCTAATCGAGTGGAGATAATCCATAAAAGTTATTTTCATAGTTTTTAGAGTCAGGAGAGTAGAAACTAGTAAGCTTAACCACCTCCTTCACTAAATTATTAGGAGTTTAGAAATCATTGGCTTCATGTTCTGCAGATGATTCGAATGAGTTATTTTCTCTGTAAAATTGATTGTGATGTCCCCTGTTGTGATTCTTTGGAGTCCCCTCCAACTCAAAATTTTCAAAATCTTAATCATTGTAGTTATAATGAGAAAGTTATTAAATCTGGTGTTAGTCTTACTCGTTTTCTGTTTAAGAAGCTTCATTTTGATTGTCATTCAATTTATCATATTCAAATTCTCTAAACTTTGAAATAAATATTGTAGGAATACATTTGATTTGGGAAAATAATTTGTAAATTAATTATTAATATTTATAATTCGTGGCAGTTAACTTTCTGGAAACCTAGACAATATGGTACTTGTTTGAAGAGAATTTAAAATTAGCTGGACTTTACTAATGGCGGTACCCCTCTATCTCATCGTAGAAGCGAGATAACTTAACTTTAATTTTGAGTGATTTGTTTAGTAGATAATAATGAGAAAAATTAAAGTCAAGTTATCTCGCTTTAGGATGTGATAGAGGGGTACCGCCAATAGTATAGTCCAGCTAATTTTGAATTCTCTTTCGAACAAGTACCATATTGTCTAGGTTTCCAGAAAGTTAACTACTATGAATTATAAATATTAATAATTAATTTACTAACTATTTTCCTAAATCAAATGTATTCCTACAATAGCGAAATTCTAATAAAAACACACATCTAAGTTTAACTTTGTAAAGGAATATTTGTAGGATATTCTATATATTTTAAATAATTTTATCCATTGTTTTAATTGGTTAACATTTTATTCTTAAATTAAGATAAGCGCAGTGAAAGATAGAAATAAGGCTACAATAAGAGTGATTTAGCTATCTTATGATATTAATGAGAATATATCTCTAACAACATTTTGACATTGTTTCTTTGGAGGGCCTTGACTTAAGTCTTTAAATACATAAAATAGCGATTATTCAGATTAGGGGTTATAGAAATATAGTCTTAATTTTAATTTGTAGGGATTTAATTTTCTAATAGAATAAACTTTTTTTAAATAAATAACCAACACCACTCTTAACATAATCAACAAGACTAACAATGTTATAATATTTATAGTTAATGATATAGTTGGACTTTATACAAGAATAATCAAAATCTAACTTTTTAAAAAAGAAAATATAAATTATTTTTCTCATTTGCTGTTTTTTTTTTACCAAAAATCAATTAATATTTAAACAATAGAAATATTTTTGATTCCTTAAAATTCACAAAAACTATTGCAATCAAGAGAATTTTCTAAAATATAAGCATTTTCAAAAGCAACCTCACTTATTTGGTATTTTTGCTAGTCTCTTAAACTATTATAAACTAAGCTAAATTTAAATTACAAGCTATAAATTAGATTTATTATCAGACTATCATAACAACTTTTGAAATTTTAATGACTAATTTAGCCTACTTATTGCAAATTGAAATATTCTAAAATCTTAAGCATCGTTGTAAGTTTGCTTCGAGTTATTAAAACTTTAGCTGCTTATTAAAGTTCTACCATGCTTATTAAGTAACTCTTCATTCCATTTATTTTTATCAAAAATTGATCATCACATGGACAATTGGAAGTTCACATATATTACACACTCATTTTATAGAAGATTATCCTAAGTAACACCGTATGAAATCATGTTATTCAAATCTTTGCTATCTTTTATTTAAGTAATTTGTAGATAATCTTAAAAAAGCTTTTTCTTTATACAGAAAATTCAATTTAAATTTATATATAAAATTCTTAGTAGTACCACATAGGAGCTCGTCTGCAAATAGATTATAAAACTATATCTGCTTTTTCTAAGTAAATTTAACATAAAATAGTTTGATTTAATTACATTATATTTCCATAATGAAAAAGTTTTCAAAAACTAAACTTCCTGTCACTATTAATATTACAACTGCAAACTATAACATTATTAATTTTTTATTTTCCTAAAGCTATTTATGATTATAAAAATATTAGTGATTACATTAAATTTAAATGAGCTTTTCTATTAAATTTTAATTGATATATCTTTCTTTTTTAAATTCTTAATGTGAATAATGAGTTAATATTGGCATTCGCCAAAAATGTGCTAATTTTTTGTGCTTACAATTATTGATAGTTTCTTATTAAAATATAAGCATGCAGCAAGCCCCAAAACCCCTGAAAATATAGTGATAACTCCGAGTATCATAGATGTCACTAATAATGCGAGTCCATAGCTTTTCATGTCAAATATTTTTTATAAATAAAGATAAATACAAAATTATTTTAGAATTAATGTCGTTATTTGTTTGGAATAAAGCTATATCTTTAATAAATCCTGAAAATATGCAAATGGTAACTCCTGATAACTAGCAAAGAAAATTAGTTTGGATTTTTTAAGTTCCTTCCAATGATATAAATTATTTATGAGAAGTATAATAATAAATTGTAAGATGACTTCAATAGTACTGCATTATCTATATGCTTCCCTTTTTTACTTACCATGATAGAAAGAGATATCAAAGCAAGTATGATTTTGAGATTCCTAAATTTTGGAAGTGCTTTTTACATTTATTAGACCGAAATTTATTTATTTTATTATATATACTAGCTATGTAAGGATATTTGTAATCTTTTATTAAATTTTAAATAAATTTTACTGGAAAAATTTTATTAATCCATATTTTTCCACCTAATTAGGATCTAAAAGGATAATAAAATATAATAAAATTTAAGTTTCATACATTCATCTTAAAAATAGAAGAATCTATAGCTGATAAAGCATAGGGTAATACTAAAATAAAAATTATCATAAAAGCTTTTAATTAGATAAATTTGTTATTAAATGACCCATTATAATTTTCAATTAAAGAAATTTCTTTTATATATATATATATTTTACTTTTCATTTTTAAAATATGTTATTTATAAGAATTTTTTTGAATCTATAATTAATATTGATTCATAACATTAAAAAGCCAACTTTAAATTGTGTTTTTTTTTAATATTATTCAATTAATTTAAAGTTAAATAAAGTTTAAAACAATTATAGTTAGTCTTTTTCTTGTTATTGCTCACTATTCATGGAAATAATTCTTATCAGACAGTCCTAATTTGACACTTCTATCTCCAAATGTCTTCTAACTCCCATCTCTGGTTAACAAGTTTTTTGTTGATGGTGGTGCATATCTGCTCATTGCCCGGTTGTGAATTTGATTTTGTGAAGATTTCAAGTTTATGTCATCTTCATAATCATCCACATTTTTGTATTTGTTTGACGGTGAAGGGTCTTATGAAGAGGAGGGAGTATAATTATTTGCATCATCAGGGGATCTGTCGTCTATTCCGAAGCCAAAAGCGTTTGAAAGTTTATGGGAAGAATTCATTCTGTTTAAACCATCGCTGAATTTAAGTCTGGGATTTGGAGATCCCATGTCACTGTCTATTTCTTCGTCTTCATACTCCTCTGTCTAAGCCTGGACACCCATATTTACTAAGTATTATCTGTAATAATTAATTCTATATGAACAAATTATGTGAATTAGTTTCAACTCTTTACTGGATTATTCCAAAACCAAAATCCTAGTGATCAATCTCATCTTCATCTATGCCACTCAAACCAAATCCTTTTTTACTTCTCATACTTTTATGCTGATTTTACTCATTAATTAAACATAAAATAGCTTTGATAATATATTCAACACTTTTAGTATAAATAAATCATTTGGAGGACCATGAGCTTAGTGGTTATTGTAATCATAACCATTTTCTTCGAAATCATTAGCGATTGTATCGTTATCTGTACCCTTAAGCAACATAGCTTTATCGTAATCGTACTCACTAAACTTAATAGCATATTTCAAAAAGAAATGTTATGAATATGATTTTATAGTAAAACATTCTTTAATTAGTAAATTAAAGTATGCCTTTGTTTTTAGTTTAGTCTTGTAGATAAAAATCTGAAAGACACAGGTCATGAAAGCAACAGCAAATGCGACTACTAAAGTAATTCCACAATTCTACCCTATAAGCTTGAATAAGTCTCTAATGGATTATTAGCACATTTTTTAGGGTGGACCTGCACTTAAATCTTTGTATAAGAAGAACAGAGACTGCTCACAAAATTACTTCAAAAAAACTTATATAAAATTTTGATTCATGAAATATAATTTTATAGCCAATTAGTTATACTTGATAGAATCAAGTTTTTAAATATAAATTAAATTTTAAAATGAGTTACAGCTTAAGATAGTTTCAAGTTAATAAACAATATTGAAAACAAATTCAGGCAATTAAAATCTAGCTGGGTCTCCTAAACATATATTCATAATTTTTAGATAATTATAAATACTTTGTTTTATTAAATTGTTATCAATTATTTTAAAACATTATTTTATAGGTTTATATCTAGCTTATCATAGCATGTTTTGAAATTTTTATGACCATTTTAACTGAATGTAAATCCTGTGAAAGTTTAATTATTATCCGTAGTATGAGTTTATAATTTGGGGAGGAAGTTTCCTGTCCCAAAAAGTTAATTTCCCGCCACCTTCGGAAGTTTCCTGCCTCAAACATAAAAATATGACATTTTGATAAATTTCTCAAATCATTATCATATATAATGATAATGTAATTTATAATGTACCATTAAATTTAATTTTTACCTTGAAAAAAATTCAAATTTTAATGAAAATTACATTAATTTTAATAAAAAACAATTCGCTTATCATTGTTTATATATATATATAAGTATTTATAACGAAGAATATTTAATAAACTTTCAAAAATTTATATCATCAAGAAGTTATTTATTTAATGGTAAGGGTAATTGAAATAATAATTTATATTTTTATTGCCAAATAATATAAAATTTAATGTTGGGGAAGGAAAATTCCGAAGGGGTCGGGAAACTGCAACTGGGCAGGAAAATTTCTCCCCCCCCCTATAATTTTGTTCTAGAATACTTATTCAATAACTCTTCATCCCATGTCTACTCATCAAAGTAATTTCATATTATAATCTAAATATAAATTCTTTGAATTTTAATGTTACTTTAATTTAAATTTTAAAGTAATTAGGGTCACAGGGACACTCAGCTGTGCACATACTTTCTGAGCTTTATTTAGAGAGTATATAAATTTATTTTCTGTTAAAAATTATTATAAAGTATTGAATCATAGACATTTCCATATTATACTAAGTTATGGAGACTATCATTATCTTAGAAATCCCATATTTTCGCATCTCTACAAACTTTTAGGAGCGTCTAGTCCACAGATTCTATTGAAGATATTAATTTCTTATTATTAATTAGATCGTATTTTTTTGAAAAATATCTTTCACCAATATTTAAGAACAAATATTTATATGTAATATGGAAACTTACTTTCTAATTGCATGAGGACTATACCACCAGATAAAAGACCTGCAGATAGAACAAATATCATAATTGCAAACTATATAGAATAAATACATTTATAAACAACCTCAATTTTAGTAAAAAAAAATTCTATGATATTAGCAGATAATTGATAAGTAAAGTGTTATAAAAATAACCCATAATATACACTTTCAAGCACAAAAAGTAGTCAATTAAATATTTTATAGTGATACTTACAGTTATTGACGCTTTTTTATTAAAATATTTGCTAATAATTAAGCCCAGGAGGCCTGTGATTATTGTACAAATGCCGAGTGTTAAAGCAATTCCAAAAGCCAAGTTTCCATAATACTTCAGATCCAATTTTATTTAATTATAATAAATTCTATTAGTCTCAGACTAATAGAAATTTATATAATCCATATTGCTTTCAAAGATATCTGAATTTTTAACAAAAGATGCAAATACACAAATAGTAATTCCTGTTATCTAAATGAAAATTAATGTTAAATTTGTTTGAATTAATTGGCAATGGGCATAAATGTTAAAATTATCTTAAATTTTGATTACTTATTTTTAAGTTTTAGAATACTTACAATAATAGATAAGGAAAGAAACGCGAAAAAGATTCGCGCACATTTAACTGAACAGCAAAACATTTTTATCTAAGGTTATTTTATTTCCTTCTTAATTTAATATTTTAAATTTCTAATTCTGTTTTAATTTCTTTTCTAAATAGATTTATCAATAAATGTCAGTGTGAATTTTAACATGTAATAATTTTTAATGATTTTAAACTTACGAATATTTTTATTCTCAATATTATAACTCTTGTAATAAAGATCTCATCTGTATGTATTTATTATCATAAATTTCCTACTTTTTTCCTCTTTCTATACTTTTATCATGACTTGCACTGTTATCAAAAGCCAGTCTCCTTCTTTATGATACTAATTTAGCATGACTTTCTCTATTGTTACTATACGGATGTTGTTGTTATGAATTTTAATATGGCATCAAATAATTTAAGCTTGGCAATTTTTAAATGGAACTATCGAGAGATTGATTGATTTAAATCGTCTAATTATTTTAAGTTATAGTATTTTGTACAAGACTAGAGTTGCTTGCACTTTTATCTAATAATTGAATAGTATTGATGCTATTTCTCAAGCCAAATGTTTTATTATCTTTAGGTTGATATTCGTGCTTAAAGAGCTTATCAAACGGACTTTCTAGTAATTTCTAAGAACTTTTATACTATTATAGATTTGGTTAGGACAAGCGATTGTTTCCAAATACTGAATATTTCATTCTGCCATTTTCAGTTTATAAGTTGTCACTCAAACTATAGTCATTTTGAGTGTTGACGACATTTTAACTTTTCTTTCTCTAATGAAATCTGCTCTAAAATATGTCATCGTTTCCTACAAACCCATAATCCTAACTTTGAATATACTCTTGCAGTTTTTAGTTGTTTCTCTACTTTATGATTTCTGGAATTTCACTTGGCTTTGATTCACTCAATATTCTCTTATGAGCTGTTGGTTTCATTAAGGAATGTGGAATGGAATTTATCTGGGGTTGATAGTTTTTAACAGGGGAATAATTTTGATAATCTTTAATGGTATCTTGAGTTTGGCATTGGTAAGAGTCATTAATTAAATTTGGGCTTGATTCATTCAAGAAATAAGATCCAACTTTTTACATGTAGGGTAGGCTTTATTTGATATTTTAAGCTGATTTACTATTCTGATCACTTATTAGAAATAAAATTAATTACTAATTATAAAATACATTCGCAGTCTTTTTTTATATAAATTAGAGATTTATCAAGAGATAGGAGACTTTGCTCAACAATCTAATTATACTCTGATCCTACGAAATCATTTCTAATATAATTCTTTCTAGTTTTAGAACCAGCCTCAGTAATACTACTTAAATCTAGTAGGCAATTTCTCATTTTCTGCTGATCGTAATATTGAATCTTTTGACCGTTTTTTTCATACGTTTGTTTTTAGTCATACCTTAATGCTTTGTTATTTTTCACTTTATCACCTTTGTTTTATTGCTAATTCTGTATAGTTTTTCAATTTAAGATATTTAAAACTTATTTTTATTCTAATTTAATAACTGGATTAACTTAAATCATGTTGTGTTAAAAATATAATTTAAAAGTTTTGTTTGTAGATTATTTCTTAGCTGATCTCTTTATCTCTACAATTACACCACAGTTTTAGCTTACTACTGTATGTTATTTGAGTTATATCCACTTGGCAACAATTTCACAGATCTATTTTGATTTACATTCCTGGTGTTGGCAGGTGCTTAAATATTCTAAATTATATTTTATTGAGTAGGTTGATGCATCTAAATTGGTCTAATAATGCTCTATTTTTAGTTTGAAGACATTTTAATTTATTTATATTTGGGATATACGAAATAATTTTATTTATTGATTGATTATGTTTATAAATTTCATCAAATTTCTTACAAATTTGAGATATAAATTTTTCAAAATCCTAAGTCGGTGCAAATTTTTTTTTCTCAAAAACATCAAAGTCCCTAAGTCGGTGCATGATCAATTTTTGACATTATTGATGTATTTTATCATCCTGCCTCACATAATAATTATCATTATTAACTAAAATTTATGTCTCAGCTTCTGAATTGGACTCTTTTATTGATTTTTGATCATAGGACACTTATAATGTTATTACAAAAATATTTTTTCTCTGTGTCAGATATTTGTTTAAGTAGAATAAAAAACATTATTTCATATTTTAATATCTAATTAGTCAGTAAGCAACAAAATTTGGGATTAAGAACATCATAATTATTCACTAAATTTAATGATGTTTTGCCATATTATAAAAACTCTTGACTCAATTAATTGTTTTTTTTTAAATACACTTATCAATATGTACGAGTTTTTTAATTGCAGACATCATTAAATTTAGTGAATAATTATGATGTTCTTAATCCCCAATTTTGTTGCTTACTGACTAATTAGATATTAAAATATGAAATAATATTTTTTTATTTTGCTTAAACAAATATCTGTCACAGAGAAAAAATAATTTTGTAATAATATTATTAGTGTCCTATGATCGAAATTTAATTAAGGAGTTCGATTCAGAAGCTGAGACATAAATTTTAGTTAATAATGATACTTTTTATTTGGGGTAGGATGATAAAATATATAAATAATGTCAAAAATTGATCATGCACCGACTTAGGGATTTTGATGTTTTTGAGAAAAAAAATTTTGCACCGACTTAGACCCCCCCAATAATAGACTTCGAAGTTCTTAATATAATCATTGTATGAAATCACGGTAAGGATAAAGAGAGGGCAGTGGATTCAAAGTAGCAGATATCTTTATAGATAATTTGTTAGTATTATTAATGTTTAGTTTTATAAACCGAGTAGGGCATTCTACAATTCAACATTAAGTATTTAATTAGTTATAAACTTTAGCAATTATTCAAAAGTTCGTTATAATTTATAGTCAATACCTAGCTTCTTTCATATTACATAAATAAGCAAAAGTTGTAATGAAATATACACATTAATTATCATAGAGTAATAAATAATGTAAAACTATATTAATAAATAATAAAAAATAAATAAATAAATAAATAACTCGCATCGAGGGCTTAAAGCCCCCCGAGCATATCATTAAAAAGGAACTCAGTTCCTTTGGTTGATTCTTCTCTTTTTGTTGTTTCTTCTGGGTTTCTTTGGTTGTCTTTGTTTGTTGTTTGTTTTTCTACCAGTGAATTAATTATGTCTTCTTCGGTCTTGTCTTAAGATGGTGACAGCATCGTCACCTACATGTTTGTATTTAATTGATGATTAAACTTATAAGATTTTGACTGAGAATTTAATAAGACCAAGGGAGATAAAGGATTTAAAATTTTCTTTCATGAAGAAGATGAGATCAGTTGAGAGGTTCTTGGAGAAGTTCCAAGGTGTTTTAAATCTGATTGTGTTTGTGTTAAGCATGAGGTCTTGGTCTGTGTCGCAGTACATAATTACATCTTAGTTGTAGGATCTAAGTTTGTCAATGTTTTTGAGAAAGGTTCTAATTTGTTTAGGAGTGCTAGGGTCATTAGCTATGGTGTGCTAAGCTTTAGTTTCTCTGTCAAGGATGTCTTCGAGTTGTTCGAAGTAGTAAGCAATTGTGTTGGCTAGTCCTTGAGTTGCTGCTTGAATTCTGAGAGAGACGATTTGTTCTTTGAGTTCCAGTGCTTAAAATAGAGTTCTAGCTGAGACTTTAGTGCCATTATTGGCTTCGTCGACTAGGGTTTTGAATGCTATGTCAGTGTTAGTTGTGTAGAAGTCTGGAAGGTCTTTAAACTTGACCGAGGACTTGTCATTCATTTAGGCGTCTCTGTGTTCACTCATATTTAATAATGATTAATATTTTATTATTAATAGGAATCTTGTTTAAATTTTTCCTATTCAGAAATCTTATTAAAGGGTGATTCCTTAATAGAGTTTAAAGGTTCCTATTGAATAGGAATTTTGTTATGTGACGTATTAGAGGACGTAAAGGATTATTCACCTCCTTCATAGAAGGAGATGTCGGCTTCAGAGTCATAGTCTAGAGAACTAGACTTGTCTATTGGCGCTTGGAGAATGGCGCATTGAGAAGCTAGGAGTTCCTGTTCTTCCTCCATGAATTGTTGGTTGAGGTTCAGCATCTCTTACTGAGAGAACCTGTTGTGGAATTGTGAAAGTGCACTTTCGAGTAGATGAAAGTCAATTTTTTTGTTAATGGGGGAGGAAGGCTTAGGAATGAACTCCGGAGATTGGGAGTTAAGGTTACCAAAATCAGTAGCTGGCTATTAGGTTTTAGGGATCCATTTGTTGTTAACTTGGACAAGATAGAGAGACTAAGCTAAGAGTTCGAGCCAGTTTGCAATGTAGTGGTTGTTTTAGTTGTGAGCTCTGATTTTGGCTTCATTTCTGAGTTTGAGATTAGGGCTGGGTTGATTTAGGCAACTTTTTTGGCTATGTAGATGACTTTTTGGATTGTGAGGTGTCCCCAATCGTTGTTCATAGACTCTGTGATGATGGTGTCAATTATGTCTTTGAGTCTGGATCCTCTGATGAGGGTTTAGATGAAGTTTTTTGTGTATGTCGAGAAGTTGGGTATTTCTCTTATGTTCCACTCACTTTGATTATAATTTAATAATCTATTAATTATTGAATATTTGATCAGAACATTATTGAAATTAAAGCGAGTAAAGTGGCTAAAAGTGTTGAGCAAAAAACGAGCTTCAATATTTATTAAAAGTAATAATTTTTTTTCTAATAATTTTTATTATAATGTAAAAACTAGCTTAACACCTTATGATGCTACGTAAATAGTGGAAGCGCCTCTGTTATTGCTGCCATGATAAGCTGGACTGCCACTGCTCATTTATCCAAAGGCCCAAATAATATTAAAAACCCCAATAATAAAAATTAATATATGCTAATATATTATGAAAAATAATATAAGGTTTTATTTTACAAAATATTTTGAATATAAGTGGACTACAGTTAATTAGTTTATAATAATAATATTGATAATTTATGTCTAAATTGGTGACTTAAACTCTTTAATTACTAATAAAAATTTATGACTTTTAACATTAATCTTAAGGAATTAGTATATGTAATAAAGATATTAATGTCAGTTTTAGAAAATGTTTAATTTCTAATAAAAACTGTAATTATAGAGTATTAGGCAAGCCTTAATCATATTTAAGATAAGTAATTAACCGATGTTATGTTTTAATCCCTAATAAATCCTATGTATGAGACCATTTATAAATAAAAAGTATTTTCATAGGGTTTAATTGACATTTGAATCTGGAGCAATGTTGTCATCTTAATCGTCATTTACATCAGGTGAGATTAGTGGCCTTTCAAATATTGCCTCTGCAAATAAACTTCACAATTTTGATTTTGATTTCTTTATTTATATATTCAATTGTATAATTGTATTTAAGTTTGGGTAGGGTTTCTGTTTATATTAATTATTTATTATATGCAAAAGAAAGTTATGAAAAATTTAAATAATCTGATACTTCAAATAATTTTAATTTAGAAATCAAATTAATAATAAATTGAGCAGATTAAATGTTAATTTTAAAAATACTTGTTATTTATAGTGTTATAAATATCCTAAAATATAATCCCAATTTTTTGATGTTCTATTTCACATTAATTTCTTAAAATATATATCTTTAAATTTTATGAGTGATTAATCCCACCCCAATTAGTTTAGGAAACTTTTCTTGGAAATGTTATTGGTGGTATTTTTTGTGTTTGTGACAACATCAACAGTATTTCTATTTGCATCTAAAGTGGGCAATCTTTGACCTTACAAGTAAACTTATCATAAGAAATAGATTAATAGCTGAAATATATTTTGTGAATATATGATAACTATTAAAACAAAAATAGATTCAGAGTTAGGTTGTTTTAAAAATAGTATCAAATTAAGTAGGATATAATCAAATAGATTTAATAAATGGTTTTTATATCATTTGAAATTTTTAAAATAAAATAAACAAAGTCTTTTAAATATGTCAAAATTTTTGAAGAAAAGTAACCCAAAAATTTAAGAAGCAATATTTGTACAAATTCATTTGATAAGTTTATCTGTCTTCACAAACGAAGGCGTCAGTGCCAGTATTTGTCCAGAGTATTCTGCACATAGTAGCATCTCCTGTACTCATGCCTGCAGTGTTATATCCCACTCCCATCCATATTCCATTTTCACCCTAGGTGTTCCAGTTCGTTATATCAAAGTCTTTATATCGCAATGTCATTCTCAATTTAGCAACAACAAAAAAATACGATATCAATTTTGACTTAATAATATAAGGCGTTAACATTAATTAAAATGCTAAATGGTTTTAAGTTCAAATGGTTATTGAAAAAATAAATTAATAGTAATAATAAAACTTAATTCTAATAATAATAATGAAAGGATTTAAAGAGGCAACCAGCTGTTTTGGGAATTTAAAGTTTTCAACTTTTTCTTTAGCGCTAAGTGTGCTATCTCTGCTGTTAAATTTACAATAAATTTTAATATAATTAAATTAATGAATTTAGGATAAAAAATAACCCATTTTATATATTTAGAATTTAGTGAACAATTAAATTTGCAGGAGTCATAAGCAGTAATAAGATATGCAAATTTCACCACATCATATTCAGCTGAATGGTAAACTATAAACGACGCTGGCACTCTAAAGTTGAGAATGATTCGGTAAAATTTATTAATACATTCAATTGTAGTATATTAATCATTAAATGTCAACTGAAGATAAAATCAATAAATTATAATTTAGATCAAAATAAGTATGATATTTTATGTAAAATTTTCATATGCTTAAAAAATTTTGTCAAATTGATGGTGAATTAATCATACTCTTTCTTTGCTCATTAAATAGTCTCTCTTTATTATTATTATTAACTCTATCTTATAAGTGTTGATCTTCTGATTTAAAATTTAAATATATATCATAAAACTTTCTCAATTTTAATATAAACTTAAAATTAAATGATTTAAAGTAAGAGATATTAGACTGTCTATTATTTTACCTGTGAGAATCCCTAATTTACTCTATATAGTTATATTCTACTTCCTTCTCTTTTATCTATCTTTTAATTAAGTTCTTCATAATTTCAGGACCCACTCTAAATCTTATTTTATACTCAGGGATATCATCTTAGTTTTGCAATTTTACTATTCCTTCAAGAATTTCTTTATAAAAAATTATTAAAAATAAAAACTATAATATCTTTGGGTCTCAAAGTATCAGAGAGTGCTTAGAACTAAGTCACAGAGAAATTGTACAAGACATCAAATTTCTTAAGTTAATTAAGAGATTGTTTGTAGTCTAAGCGAGAGGTAATAAAGTTGTTAATGTTCAAATAGTTGTTTATTAGAGATGTTTGATTTTATGATAATTATATGCAATCATTAAGGGTTATTAAATCAAGGCAACTTATTAATAGTTATTTAATGGAATAATTAAAATGATAATTTCATTAGTGAGAAATTGATCCCCAATAACAAAATCATTAATAAGTTGTTTCTAATTAATTACCAATTGTTAAATCTAGATTTACCTAGAATCAATCCCTAGAGCATACCTATCATTAATCATAATCTCAGGCTCAATCACTATTTCACTTAAGTTCTATACCTATCCAGTCTTCTCAATCAATTTATTCTTTTATAAAGTTTGCACATAAACAAAATCTGAAAGCAAGTGATCATGAACATTCTGCTCTTTAAACTAGCCAAACTTCAAATAAGTATCATAATCCACTTGAGAATCAAACATCATAATTTATTGCGAGAGAAGTATAAAACTGCCACAATTATATTAATTAGTTTTGTTTGTAGAGAGTATCTGAAGTCCAATTAAAGTAGAGCAGTATTTGCACTCAAATGGAGATAAAATGATGCTATAATTATGAAAAGTTTAATTTATAAATAAATTAATAAATTTATATCTGAAAGTTGTTTTAGTTCTCTTAACTATAGATTTGTAAAGTGAAATTTTGAGGATGAGGTAAAATCTTGCATCTCTTCATCATTAGTAATTTTTCAAAGAAAAAAATAGTCTTAAAAGGTTTTAAATATAATAATTTAGTAATATAAGTGATTATTTGTTTAGATTTCGTATTTTTAGCTTCAGTTGCTTCTCCACTTTGCTTCAAATTTACAGCTTTTATCAATTGCTTTAATATTTTAAGTAATTTCATTAATATTCTATAAAATTTTAATATTCTAATTTAAAATTCTATAAAATAAATTGCGGATTGACATTTAGAACTGAGCTTCTTAGCGACAATAAAATCATGAACTCTAATGTAGCTATCTGTTTAAATTGTAAAGACAACATCTGGTCCACAATTTAAACAGCAAATTACTTTCACAAAGGGAACCTCCAGGTAGTCATCATAAATATTTGAGTAGGTTGGGGGATCATCAAATTGTTATAGGGCTTCCTAATTTTCTTGTTAGTTTTATAAATTGTTCTAGTTTAAATTCAAGTTCATTTTTTTAAATTTAATTATAACTTCAATTATATATTTAAACAATTTTTAATCTATTAATCATTAAAATATAAAATTTAATGAGCAAATAGAGAAAATATATTGTGATACACTAAATACAAAATTAATTATATTATACAAATTTCTTTATTATTATCAATGAAATCATTTTATTCATTTTTTAAAGACAAAATTGAGATTATGATGATGATTAACGAGCTAAACTCAAATTAAAATTATTTAACAATTCACTGTTTAATACTAAAATCAAACCATCAATTTTAGTCGTGACGTAGACGTATCTGAAGTGAGTTGACGTTGCAATCAATGACTTGGCAAGTTGTGAACTAAAAAACTCCAAAAAACCACCTCGCCCCCCATTCCACTTCTCCCTGTATCGAGATGCATACGAGATAAGAGCCTAGCTATGACTAGGAGTATTCCCCGCATAGCTCGCAGAGATCTGCTCCTTGTAAACTATTAGATTAATTTAATTTAAATTGCAATTTATAAAATACGAATTTATTCAGAGACTCGTAAATAAATTCATAAACAAGCTATAACTTTGTTTCTGTTCATATTATAAATACTTAAAGAATTAATAAAAAAAGTTAAGAAAAGTTAACAAAAACAATTTAAATTTACTTAAATGGAAGAAGTTGTTTTATAACATGGTTTCATATAAATTTCAATAAAGTCAAATGTTTAGTAAAATAATAAATATTTGATTCAAATATTTATAATGAAAAATTATAGAACTTAAATTATGATATAAAAGTATTAATTAATCCTCATAATTTAAACCATAATACAAATTTTTATTAATTAGAAATATTTTAAGATGTATTATATATATAATGTGTAACTTAAATTGAATTAATATCTTAAATGAATAAACATATCATTATGTAGCAACTAATTTAGTCCATATTTTATTCAAAATTAGAACTAATTTAAACATTGAAATGCAATTTATTCTCTCCGATATATCTGATAAAATATCATAAATTCCAATATGAGCTAGTTGTAAATATATATATTTAAATTAATAAATTTCAGTAATTAATTAGTAGGATTTTGTAATATTAATGGTTGACCGTATTTTACAATTTTAATTAACTATAAAAAAGTATTAATTATTTAATCCTTCAATATATCATACTCATAGAACCACTGATTGATACTTTACCATATTCATTTAACATATAAATAATTGTTAAAACTAAGTATTTTTTTAAGTTCAAAATTATAGAAAAGATAATAAATTTTATTATCTTTGATATTTTATTTGTAAAATTAACTCAGTAAAATTTTTTTTAGTCCAAATTAATAATCTAATTATCATTTTCTTAATTAAATAGTTTAATATATAATTTAAATATTCTTTCTATGAAGTTGGAAAAAATTATAATTACTCATTAGTTCGAATAATATATATTTTAATTTATCTAATTGATTATTTTTACAATTTGTCTTTAATTATATATATTTATAATTTTTAAAATGGACAATAATTTTGGTAAACTAGAATTAAATGTTAAAGAAGGATTAAGATTAGAAGCTAAAAATTAAATGTATTCAAAAAATATATTATTAATTAATAATATTTTATTGGTGAGTATTTTTGTTTTATAAATGTTTAAATGAATTTACAAAAATATAAGTTATTTCATTTTTATATAAGCAAAAGAATTTAAGATTCCAAAAACTCTCAGATTAATTCAATTATTTTATAAAATAAGATTTTTTTAATAATATAATTAATTGTTAGACTTATCATTAATTTTATATATTTAATTCATTAATTAAGTTCATTTATTTGAAATTCTTACACTTATATAAATCCTCTCCTTTAACATATATTCCTTGAATAAAACTAACTAATTAATCCAATCATTTCAAATAAGCTCTAATTTAGTAGTTTTGTAACTCACGCTCACAAAAATTGATTATACATAATCATAGAATATTCAGAATAAAACATAGGCTGATTAATTAAAAGAGCAATAAACTTGGTATAAAAATAATCATAGAGTTCTTTGCTAATTTATTTAGATTGTTTATTAGATATATAAATAAGTATGAGCTTTGGAGAATAAATTGAGATAATGTTGAAAAAATCCGAAATCTTTAAGAATTAGAAAATTGTTAAAAAGAATTTTATATAAAAAATTTAAGATATATAAAATTAATTTTATAATATTTATTATTGTTAATTTGTGCACTATTCTTTAAGAATGAACATCAACAAATCCTTCATTTAAATAAAATTTATAATTTCACCAAATTATAAAAAATTAAATATTTAATGAGAATTTTTTTCATCGTGTTAGAAGTTTAGAGTGAGAACCAAGATAGTAATCCTAATTTATACTTCTATGAGATAATCTAAGAAAAAATTGGATTTTATAATATATTACTATAGATTTATTATAATACATTATAATGTAACAATTTAAATAGTTATTTTAATTTTAAGAAGCAAATTAAACAATAGATATCAAACTTCTAAAAATCAAAATCCATTCTCTTTTTTGTTGATAATTATATTTTGCTGTTGAAATTTGTTTAGCTTTTTTTATTTTAATTTGTGTAAATAATTTTTAAAGTATAGTTTCTATTTTAAATTTAAATCAACAAAATTTCACTTCAAAATTTAGTAAAAAGGGAGTTATATAATGTCAAATGCTTTATGATAATTAGAAAAACTAACCTCTATAAAGTAACATAATATTGCTAAGTTAAAATAATTGATATTATTTATTAAATAACTTAAAATGATTAATTACAACTTTATTATAAATAAAAGATAATAATAATAATACTACATAATTGGTTTTTATGAAACTTCCTTAAAGAATTTCCTTACATTGGTTGTAAAAAATAACAATCTGTTTTTATTAAATATTTATTTAAATGTCTATTTTATTTATTGCGAAATTCTTTCAAGCCTTTAAATTATTTAAAAATTAGAATATTTTTCTTAATGTTAAGAATTATATATTGGATTAGCATATTATGTTAAAATATATAGGTAAAATTACAATATACTTGTAATCTGTTTTAATTCTTATAGATATCGTAATTTAAATACAAAAAATATCTATTTATATCATAATTATTACATAAAATCTAATACTTTTATTTGACTTCTTTTTGAAATTAATTAAAAACTCAAATCTAAATTAAAACTATTTAATAAGTTTAAGATTTTGAATGCATCCTTTGATAACTAAGAAATATTTTCTTATGGAAGATTTTAAAAATAAGAGGAATTGCTTAATTTTTTGGAATTTACAAAATGACAATGGATTTTACTTAGATAGCATCATATATTTTTTGCTGTTTACTTACTTTATAATCTGTGAAAAATTATTTATGTATTATAGAATTTATATTTAAAATAGCAGGAGTAATTAGAGCGAGCATTTTTAAGTAAAGATTTCTCATTCAGATAGTAAATATTATTTTTTAAAATTAGATAATCTTATTAAAGAAGAAAAAGATTACTTTATGTCAAAGATACCTAAATAAAAACATTATTTTCTCTTACTTGAAACTGATATTTATAAATTTAGTTATCAAAGTAAAATAATATTATAATAATCACTTTTAAATTGTATATTAGATCGCTAAGTTAAACTTATTACCTCATTAGACTGAAATTAAATGAATTATTTTAATTTAATATTAAATTATCAAGAGATAAAGCTTTAAACGAGAATTAACAAATTTCAAGAACTTTAGAGATTAAAATCTTAAAAACATTGCCAAACTATTTTATCGAAAACATTGTGTACTTCAAAATGAAAAATCCACACTATTTTACTTTCCACAAAAGAATTGCCACGACAAGCAGTGAATCACCATATTTTTATTTTAATATTTTTATTGATAATGTCAAAAATTAATTCTTTTTTTACAATTATTATAAGTAATAATTTATCACAATATAGCAAGTATAGTCTGAAAAAGTAATGTGCATCAGAGAAATATAATTTATCTTCAAAAGGCTCCCCTACATTTAGATATTCACAGTTGATTTTATCATAAGGATTAGTTTAGCAATATATCAATAGTGCCTAGAAATATTAATTAAAAATGATTTCAGAATATATCAAATAGTAAAACATTTATTTAAAATGTAAAATTAATATCAGTATATACTGTGTGAAGACTCATTAGAATTAATAAATTTAGAAAACTTTGAAAGTGATACTATTATAGATTTTTATCCAAAGACTATATCTCTCGCTAGCATTTTAGCTCTGACGTTTTTTAAAGAACAAAGAAGCTAAAATAATTAAGAAAGTATTAATGATGAAGTATAACACTTTAGCTAGTCATTTTTAAATTTACTATTAACTGAATGATTATTTTTAAACTTTTACTTGAAGTTATATTAAGATTATTCTTTTATTCTTTTATCTATTGATTCTTGTGTTCATTCAATATAAATTATTAGCAGTTATTAAATATCTTAAATTCATTGAAATATGGAGAAGTAAAACATATAAAATAGTCTCAGAATTGAGAAGGTCAAATTCGAGGAGATCAAAGGAGGGAGTTCTACTAAGCAAAATAAATACAGGACAGAAAAGTTTCTGAAAGGAGGTGCATTTGGAGATGTTTACTTAGCTTCAAGAAGACAGTAAGTTGCGATAAAAAAGTTCAAGTAATTGCCAGACGAGAAGGATTTAGTAGAGCTGTCCATAATGAGAGCAATCAAGAGCAAGCATCTTTGTAGACTTGAGGATGCTTTTCTAACTGACTAAAATGAGTTCGTAATTGTCCAAGAATATGCTGAGCATGGGGATCTGTAAAATTACTGTGATACTTCAAAACCCCAAAACCCTTTCAGTAGTTTGATTGAGTTTTTGATTGATAAAAGTAGACTCTTATTGCATACTTTTTTAGGGTTTTAATAGGGTTTATGTAGGGGTTTAATGTTTAAATATAAGTATTTTAAGTTATTATATGCGAGGTTTGGGGTCTGTTTATGACAGTGAGTATATAGATTTATTGTTTAAGTTGCGATATGGATGTGATGAATATAGTGAATAACTCAAGCCTGTTCTAAATTATATGTCTATAGCAAGGCTACTCCATAAATCTCCAGCAACTGTGAGGTCTCACTGTCTATTAGCATTGAATTTAAAGAGATATCATCTTAATTCTAAGACCAAGAGACCCTTAAAATTTTAGCAGCATCATATCGATTATCTAATTAGTGATAAGACTCTTAAATACTGGGCTCACTTCTCTCTGGCCTAGAGAGCTGTGATGTTTCATCGCCAATTTCCTGAGCTTCACATCTCTGCTTAATCTATAGCAAACATATATAAAAAGAATGGAATATCTTACAAGACAGTCAATAGCATTAAGATAGTGATTGACTTTAATGTTCCATTTTATAAGGATAATTTAAATTATATAATCGATTAAATGCAGAGGTCTTATGAGCATAATATAAAGTTCATACACGCTGATGAAGCTGTATTTACATTCAATACATTTATATCAAGGTCTTGTACAAGAGGTATAGTAATATAGAAGTTTATGACTAAAAAGTTAAGGTGTAAACTCATGCAATTCTTGGAGGAATAAGTGAAGATAGTGGTCTAGAGACTTATGTTATCCACCCTCGCTCTATAAAGACTGAATAATATATTAAGTTCTTACAATAACTCAGAGACAAATACACTGATTAAGAGATTATTCTGTTCGTTGATAACTTATCAGTTCATATAACTAAAGACTCAAGAAAGGAATATGAAAGGCTAAACATAACACCTGTATTTAATGTTCCTTACAGCCCTTAGTTCAATGGAATTGAATTATATTGGGGGTTATTGAAAGGTAATTATAAGAAATTGCTGCTCTACCATCTCATGCATGATTTAAAGATAGATACAGTCGATTTTATTAAGAGTGCTGCTAAGAGAGTCAGC
>ARYC01009849.1:0-13317 GCA_000711775.1 Oxytricha trifallax | reverse complement strand
AGGTAATATTTTTGAAGTATAAGTGAATTTTTATATTAATCAAAATCGATGTCTTATTAAATTAGGTAGAAGTCTTAACACAATAAGAATAGAGTAAATATATGCAGTAGAGTGTATGTTGGCATTAGTATATCTCAAGACGCAATCTATGAATCGATCTGAGAGATTTCCACTGTGATCTTGGGCGGATATACGCTCATAATGCGCGGATATCTGCGCAATGTATCGTCAAAAACTCCACTTCAAACGACATTCGTCTGAATCCACTTTCTTAATTCAGAGACCTCTCTAGGCATTAAATGCCCTCATTTTTAATAATTCTTAATAATTTTATTAAATCTGAGGGTTTAATTTTAATTCTTAATATAGAATTAAAAGTTTTAAAGTCAGATTGATTTCTCTTTAGAGAATTTTGATTACAGATAAATTATTAAATTAATAAATTGCGTTAATTTAATAATCCTCAGATTTAATAGAAATTATTAAGAATTATTAAAAATGAGGGCATTTAATGCCTAGAGAGGTCCCTGAATTAAAAAATTGGATTCAGACGAATGTCGTTTGAAGTGGAGTTTTTTACGATATATTGTGCGGGTATTCGCGGCTTATGAGCGTATATCCGCCCAAGATCACAGTGGAAATCTCTCAAATCGATTCATAAATTGCACACTTAGATATACTAATGCCAATATACACTCTACTGCGTATATTTACTCTTTTCTTATTGTTTTAAGATTTCTGACTAATTTAATAAGACACCAATTTTGATTAATATAAAAATTCACTTATACTTCAAAAATATTACCTTATCATATTATATTTATAGTAAATTTATCTAATTTAATCACTCAAATGCACTTTTGGATCATGTCGGTTAAGTCTGAAGTTTATTTTACTTAACCAAAGCTCTATCTACTTTAATCCTATGTCTAATCTTAAGTTTAGTTTTAATTTTATTTGCTCTTCCATTATTTTTACTGAGAGACTATGGTTTGTCTATAAACTACTTGATAATCTGCTTAACATCTTCCTCAGTCCTTGAAGAATAGAAATCTTTGCAAAATATCGCCTTCTACTTATTGTTACAATATTATATCTAAATATTAATTTATATTCATAATTTGATTTTAATAACTCTAAATATGGAGTAAGTTATCACTTTAAATATACAAATTTTAAAAATCAGTGTAGCTAAACAATCTTTCTTGTTTATATATATATTTGAAATTTTTTATATATTTTTTAAATTATTTCAATATTTCCAACTTTATCGACGACTTACTTCAAAAAAAACTGCTATACAAAGGATTAACATTGTAAATGGTGAAAACCTCACTGTCACTATTTTTGAAATACAGTAAATTAAGCTTAAATCTTTTTTCCTAGTTTTTCTGTGTCAGTAATATTGCAGCTAAAGCCCACACATCCCACTAAAAGTCTCCATCTCTCCAGTCTTCTCTTTCGTGGATAGTACCCTTGCGTTCCCATTACAATTCCAAGCCTCGATATTTCCACTCTTTAAGCTCTGTTGAAATCGATTATTGCTACTCTTACAGGTGAGAAGTTTATCATTATATTTTATGGCTTAAAATCTCTGTGAACAAATCCTAACTTATGAAGCTCTATAATACCTTATACGGTCTGAGTCGCTATTTATCCAAGTTACTTATGATTCCTTTGATCTGTTATGAAATCTCTTAGAGTCATTTCATAGAGTGGGAGTCTGAAAGCAACATGATCGTTGGCAAGGAGAACAGCATCTAGCTTGATTAAGTAACTACACTCTTTAAACTTTGCTTGAGTGAGTACTTGATACTCATTTGTAAACTCTATTTAATATTTATCATCACTTAAGAGATAGTTGAGGGATACACCTTGTATGCGTATTGATGATCATTGATAACTTTCTTATCAAAGGAGTCTTCTATTATAAGGTAGCTTTAAAGTTTAGTCACTAGGTCAATTTAGGCAAGTACAGGAATCTTTATATATTGAATTTTAATCATAATCCTTGTTATTTCAGAGTTCAGATGGTTGCATGATTTCCTCATATATTTTCATTCACTATTATATTCGAGATGTACTTCTTTCTGAATTTTTCTAGCTTATTTAGTAGCTTCAATTTAACTTAATGAATTTAAATATCAAAATTAGAAAGTCATTGACTACTACGGTGCTCGTGTGTCACGAAAGCGAGGCGGCTTCGACTAGTGCAATAAGGTCCCATACAGACACGATATAAGCTTCAGTGAGTGCACTGTTGAGAGAAATCAACTGCTTCCCTCAATCTCTGAGGTTTTTAGCTCCTCTAATTTAACTCCATGGCTCTTAATGTCATCGTCTCAAAAGCCCCTGATCAAAACACTTTTTCGTATCAGTACCTCTGTTCAACAACTGATCAATATTGCTCCTCATAAATTCGTTCCATAATGACCAGAAGCACCTGGTGATACTTCAATGCCTGGTAGAACAAATCTCTTCGAGTGTGCCCTCGTGATTTATATATTATAAATATTATATATGTATTATATTTAAATATCTAATTCTTTATTGTGAGCTTGTAAAAGATTCTTCCTTAAATCTGCTTAATAAATCGAAGCAAACATACTCACACTCAATTTATTATGCTTTAATTGATTTCTCTATGCTCCTTCATATGTCTATCCAACTAGATTTGTGAACAAAATTTTTCTCACACTTCTCACAAATATAGACTTCTACTTCTTCAGTTTGTATAGGAATTTAATTAATATCTTTTCTTCCTCTCTGTATCCCGCGCACTTTTTTACCATTTAATATTATATTATTAATTTCTATTAATAAAAGAGAACTCAAGTTTAGCTCTGATAGTTCTTTTATAAGAGTTAATCTCAAAGCTATTACACTTTGTATTCATGAATATTTTAAATAAAGTGAATTTTTTAAATAATATAATTATATAAATTTAAATAATGTCTGATCTGAAACCTCTGTATAGTTCATTAATAATGTAAGTTACAATAAATATATTGAACATTTAATTTTTTAGGGTATGCATTTAATAAAACCGGTAGGGATTCATCAGAGGTTCAGTTGTAGCTGAAGACCAAGATTATAGAGATATCAATAATTGAGATAGAACAAAATATAAAGTACAATACAGAGATGACAGGCAAAATTTCAAGATTTATCTAATTTATTTGTATTATATATATTGGATTTTTTATAAATTAATGTTGTAATCCACTTAAATTTATTTTATAAAAAAAAACAACATGGTTAGATTGTTGTCAAATATAACTCTCTTTTAGTTTAATGAAAGTGCTGTTTTAATTTTTAAAATGTTCGAACCCTTTTAAAATTTGAATTTTTATAATAAAAGAGCCTTATAACTGAGAGATTATATAAAAACTTTGCAAACCTTAAAGTCTCAAGGAAGGTTATAGAATATTAGAGAAGAATATGAGTGCTAAATGACAATATATAACCCCAAAGATCAATTAGACACGAAGATTTAGGTAATGAACAATCAAATTAAAAAATAATAATTATTGGAAGAAGTTGCATGTAGTTAGGCTAAAATCAATTTTACACACCCTTATTGGTTAATTTTATAAGGACATTAAATTGAGTTAAAAGTTTTACTAATTAGCCCAAACATAATAATTATACGCCAATAATAATTTTTTAATTTAATTTTTCATTAAGCAACTCCCGATTTAGGAGGTGCATCTTATGATAAGCGAAATGTTTAGGAGGTATTTTGTCATTTTTTGATTAAAATTAGGGTGCTCCTAATTAAGTACTAGCATTAATTATGCTCCTAATTAAGTACTAGCATTTTAGGAGCTGCTCCTAATTAATTACGTACCAATTTAAATTTAAAATATGGAACTATAATAGTAGAAATTGATATCAATCTCTCAAGTTTGTAACCAGTTTTCAAAACTTTCTCCATATCCTTCTTAGAGGTTGACCTCCTATGATGCCCATATTTAATAGTAAGTTTTACAGAGGTATATAATTGAAATCAATAAACTTAAATTTGAATATCATTTCTTAGATCTGTAACAAGATGGAGTCAATGAATGATGCAATGAAAAGAGTGAAAGCACAAGAATTGATTCAAAGATTTAGAAGCAAGGAGGATTTGGACCGCTACCTGGTGCAGCAAGGTAATGAACTCATAGTAACTAATCTTGATTATGTAGTTGGTTTGTTCTTGCCAACGATGGTAGGTACTAAAATATCATTTCTAAGAGCGATACTCTGCGAAGAGAAGAAAGCATTGAAAACTTAAGATGTGAAGTTTGCAGAGATCCAAACTATCCAGAAATCTCAGTGACTAACTTATATGATGATGCTATGAATGATTAATTGGTCTCGCATTATCTGACAATTTCGAGGTAGTTGCCAAATAAACAACATGAAGAAACTATTTATTCTTTGGTATATTTGCAGTAATCAAAGGCCATTACTTGAAGAAATTATTCGAGATTTTTATTTTTAAATAAAGTACAAAATATTTCCAGAAGCTATTGACAAACAAGGGATCAGTAAAGGTGAGAGCTCACATCCTTATATTTCAATCATTATTTTTAATTTAACTTTAGAAAAGTCTGGTTTTTGCATCTTCTTAAATAAAGAAAAGCAACGGTTTCACAGACTGAAAATGTTAACAATGTATAAAGTAAGCTTGAGACTTTACAAAAATATTCTGCCTCCAGATTAAATGAATATAGATGTAAGAGCTGGCATCAAAAGAAGAAATTTAGGAGGAGGGAATCAACAACAAGAAGAGCTGAAAAAGTAGCTAGTTCCCAAGAAATAATTTTAAATGTGACTTAATTATTCATTAAATTAACAAATATTATTTATATCATTTAATTTTCCCTTCTTAAGTTCAGTTTTATGCCAAGTAATGATCTACTCTCTTTGCTTTAAAATAAGTTAGGTCTTTGTATCAAAAGTGAGGCCATGTTTTATGTGATATCGCAACAGTTACTTATAAATGACTTTATAATATACCCAGTAGAACTCAAACCATTAAACTATGGAGAGTAATGTAGATTGAGCACTGGCAATATTCTTAATAGTTCATTACTATTCTTTGGTTATTTTGTCTTATTAAAAGGAAAATTATCAAAAATCAGTTATAATCTCTTATTCAGAGTGTTTCTCTTTCAACTAATCTAAAATCTATTTATACTGCTAATTTTAATAGAGCGAGGATGAATGATATATGTCTCTAAACCAGCATCCTCGCTAATACCTCCAAAAATCGCCAATTTTTATACCTTGACTTTCTAGTCATATTTCTTTATAAAACCATGTCTCTAATGCCAAGACCTCAAGATAAAGCTGTTAAATGAAAACACCGTCTCGTCATCTTGTATAAACTTAATATTATTCTAAAAGGCTCTCTGCATTTAATTATTATTATAATTTTAGGTTATTGTTGTAAAATGGAAGAGTGAAATAAATTACTATCTTGATACGTTAAAAAAGACACCATTTCGTCTATAAAAATTTGAAACAGACTATGATGTGATCTCAACTCAGGGAATTGGCGGTGAAACAAAGCAGCACGTTGGTCGAGAAACAAGTGAGCAAAATACTTCAAGAATATTTCATTGATTAAATAATGAATATGCTTCTAAAGGTAAATTAAATTCCTATAAGGCAAGGAAATCAACAATAATTGATATAGAATTAAATAAAATAATGGAATAGAAAACAGTAAATAAACATTGCTAGAAAAAATGTTTATAAGAATTATGATTTTGATTTTATTTGAAATTATAACTAAACAAAATATTCATATAAATTAAAACTCACTAAAAGTAATTATCTTCATAATAAGTATAGCTAATATCTTGATATAATTGACTAGTATTTATAAAAGGCAACTAAAAAATATAAATTCGAAATCAAAAAAGCAAATATAAATCTCAATAAAGACTTAAAGGAAAATAATAGCAATATAAATGAAAGAATTAAATTTATTATTTTTTCAAATCGTTTTCATTCAGCTACATTCACATCACGAAATGCTTCTTCTACCTTGATTTAATCATTTTAAAATTTATGAAATATTCATGAGCTTCTTTAATCTCAGTTTAATCATCAATGTCCTCGGATTCAACTTCAATCTCAAAAATCCATATAGAATAATTAGATAAGTAAAATGCAAAACTCGCCTCTTAAAATATTTAATTACTTTTTTGTGCATTCGTCTTAAGACAATAATGACTGTTCAAATATAATTAAATAACATAGAATTGTATTTTATAAGATCTATATTCTTGTTATTGAATTATACTCTAATTTAAATAAATCACAAACATTAAATTTCAATTTTTGTTAATTTATCTTTGCAGTTTTTTATCATAATTGTTTTAAATACAAAGCATAAACTTATTTTAGTGATATTATTTATTAAATCGCTCTTTAATTTTAGCTCTATTCGTTTAGAATCGACATGAAACATTCATGATAAAAGAGATAACTTGATCATCTTTTATTCGATAAATCTAATTTAATTAAAATATTATCGATGTCAAATCACATGGGAGGTGTAGTTTTTTATGGGCTTTTTTTTGCGATACTTTCAAATAATTCTGATAACGATTTTCTAGATTTTCATGTTTGTTTATTGAAATCCTCTTTAATTTCAGCTCTGTTCGTTAAGAATCGACATGAAACTTCAATGATAAACGAGATAACTTTGATCATTCTTTATTCGATAAATCTTAATTTAATTTAAAATATTATCGATGTCAAATCACCATGGGAGTTGTAGTTTTTGATGGGCTTTTTTTTGCGATACTTTGCAATGAATTCTGATAACGATGTGTAGAGTTCTGTTTGTTTAATAAATCGCTCTTTAATTTCAGGTCTTTTTATTAGAATCGACATGAAACATCAATGATAAAAGCGATAACTTTGATCATTTTTTATTCGATAAATCTTAATTTAATTTAAAATATTATCGATGTCAAATCTCCATGGGAGTTGTAGTTTTTATGGCTTTTTTTTGCGATACTTTGCAAATAATTCTGATAAGGATGTCCAGAGTTTCATGTTTGTTTATTGAATTCCTCTTTAATTTCAGCTCTATTCGTTAAGAATCGACATGAAACTTCAATGATAAAAGAGATAACTTTGATCATTCTTTATTCGATAAATCTTAATTTAATTTAAAATATTATCGATGTCAAATCACCATGGGAGGTGTAGTTTTTGATGGGCTTTTTTTTGCTATACTTTGCAATTAATTCTGATAACGATGTGCCAGAGTTTTATGTTTGTTTATTGAAATCCTCTTTAATTTCAGCTCTTTTCGTTAAGAATCGACATGAAACTTCAATGATAAAAGAGATAACTTTGATCATTCTTTATTCGATAAATCTTAATTTAATTTAAAATATTATCGATGTTAAATCACCATGGGAGGTGTAGTTTTTGATGGGCTTTTTTTTGCGATACTTTGCATTTAATTCTGATAACGATGTCCAGAGTTTCATGTTTGTTTATTGAAATCCTCTTTAATTTCAGGTCTTTTTGTTAAGAATCGACATGAAACTTCAATGATAAAAGAGATAACTTTGATCATTCTTTATTCGATAAATCTTAATTTAATTTAAAATATTATCGATGTCAAATCACCATGGGAGGTGTAGTTTTTGATGGGCTTTTTTTTGCGATATTTTGTAATGAATTCTGATAATGATGTCCAGAGTTTCATGTTTGTTTATTGAAATCCTCTTTAATTTCAGGTCTATTCGTTAAGAATCGACATGAAACATCAATGATAAAAGAGATAACTTGATCATTCTTTATTCGATAAATCTTAATTTAATTTAAAATATTATCGATGTCAAATCACCATGGGAGGTGTAGTTTTTGATGGGCTTTTTTTTGCTATATTTTGTAATGAATTCTGATAATGATGTCCAGAGTTTTATGTTTGTTTATTGAAATCCTCTTTAATTTCAGCTCTTTTCGTTAAGAATCGACATGAAACATCAATGATAAAAGAGATAACTTTGATCATTTTTTATTCGATAAATCAAAATATAATTTAAAATATTATCGATGTCAAATCTCCATGGGAGGTGTAGTTTTTATGGGCTTTTTTTTGAGATACTTTGCAAAGAATTCTGATAAGGATGTCCAGAGTTTCATGTTTGTTTATTGAATTCGCTCTTTAATTTCAGCTCTATTCGTTAAGAATCGACATGAAACATCAATGATAAAAGAGATAACTTTGATCATTCTTTATTCGATAAATCTTAATTTAATTTAAAATATTATCGATGTCAAATCACCATGGGAGGTGTAGTTTTTGATGGGCTTTTTTTTGCTATACTTTGCAATGAATTCTGATAACGATGTGCCAGAGTTTTATGTTTGTTTATTGAAATCGCTCTTTAATTTCAGCTCCTTTCGTTAAGAATCGACATGAAACATCAATGATAAAAGAGATAACTTTGATCATTCTTTATTCGATAAATCTTAATTTAATTTAAAATATTATCGATGTTAAATCACCATGGGAGGTGTAGTTTTTGATGGGCTTTTTTTTGCTATACTTTGCATTGAATTCTGATAACGATGTCCAGAGTTTTATGTTTGTTTATTGAAATCCTCTTTAATTTCAGGTCTTTTTGTTAAGAATCGACATGAAACATCAATGATAAAAGAGATAACTTTGATCATTCTTTATTCGATAAATCTTAATTTAATTTAAAATATTATCGATGTCAAATCACCATGGGAGGTTTAGTTTTTGATGGGCCTTTTTTTGCGATACTTTGCTATGAATTCTTATAAGGATGTGCCAAGTTCTGTAAATGTTTAATAAATCGCTCTTTAATTTCAGCTCCTTTCGTTAAGAATCGACATGAAACATCAATGATAAAAGAGATAACTTTGATCATTCTTTATTCGATAAATCTTAATTTAATTTAAATATTATCGATGTTAAATCACCATGGGAGGTGTAGTTTTTGATGGGCTTTTTTTTGCGATACTTTGCATTGAATTCTGATACGGATGTCCAGAGTTCATGTTTGTTTATTGAAATCCTCTTTAATTTCAGGTCTTTTTATTAAGAATCGACATGAAACATCAATGATAAAAGAGATAACTTTGATCATTCTTTATTCGATATATCTTAATTTAATTTAAAATATTATCGATGTCAAATCACCATGGGAGGTGTAGTTTTTGATGGGCTTTTTTTTGCGATACTTTGCAATTAATTCTGATAAGGATGTCCAGAGTTTCATGTTTGTTTATTGAAATCCTCTTTAATTTCAGGTCTATTCGTTAAGAATCGACATGAAACTTCAATGATAAAAGAGATAACTTTGATCATTCTTTATTCGATAAATCTTAATTTAATTTAAAATATTATCGATGTCAAATCACCATGGGAGGTGTAGTTTTTGATGGGCTTTTTTTTGCGATACTTTGCAATTAATTCTGATACGGATGTCCAGAGTTTCATGTTTGTTTATTGAAATCCTCTTTAATTTCAGCTCTTTTCGTTAAGAATCGACATGAAACATCAATGATAAAAGAGATAACTTTGATCATTCTTTATTCGATAAATCTTAATTTAATTTAAAATATTATCGATGTCAAATCCCCATTGGAGGTGTAGTTTTTGATGGGCTTTTTTTTGCGATACTTTGCAATTAATTCTGATAATGATGTCCAGAGTTTCATGTTTGTTTATTGAAATCCTCTTTAATTTCAGCTCTTTTCGTTAAGAATCGACATGAAACTTCAATGATAAAAGAGATAACTTTGATCATTCTTTATTCGATAAATCTTAATTTAATTTAAAATATTATCGATGTCAAATCACCATGGGAGGTGTAGTTTTTATGGGCTTTTTTTTGCGATACTTTGCAATTAATTCTGATAAGGATGTCCAGAGTTTTATGTTTTTTTATTGAAATCCTCTTTAATTTCTGCTCTATTCGTTAAGAATCGACATGAAACTTCAATGATAAAAGAGATAACTTTGATCATTTTTTATTCGATAAATCTTAATTTAATTTAAAATATTATCGATGTCAAATCTCCATGGGAGGTGTAGTTTTTATGGGCTTTTTTTTGCGATACTTTGCAATGAATTCTGATACGGATGTCCAGAGTTTCATGTTTGTTTATTGAATTCGCTCTTTAATTTCAGCTCTTTTCGTTAAGAATCGACATGAAACATCAATGATAAAAGAGATAACTTTGATCATTTTTTATTCGATAAATCTTAATTTAATTTAAAATATTATCGATGTCAAATCTCCATGGGAGGTGTAGTTTTTATGGGCTTTTTTTTGCTATACTTTGCAATGAATTCTGATAAGGATGTCCAGAGTTTTATGTTTGTTTATTGAATTCGCTCTTTAATTTCAGCTCTTTTCGTTAAGAATCGACATGAAACATCAATGATAAAAGAGATAACTTTGATCATTCTTTATTCGATAAATCTTAATTAATTTAAAATATTATCGATGTCAAATCACCATGGGAGGTGTAGTTTTTGATGGGCTTTTTTTTGCTATACTTTGCAATGAATTCTGATAACGATGTCCAGAGTTTTATGTTTGTTTATTAAATCGCTCTTTAATTTCAGGTCTTTTTGTTAAGAATCGACATGAAACATCAATGATAAAAGAGATAACTTTGATCATTTTTTATTCGATAAATCTTAATTTAATTTAAAATATTATCGATGTCAAATCTCCATGGGAGGTGTAGTTTTTATGGGCTTTTTTTTGCGATACTTTGCAATGAATTCTGATAAGGATGTCCAGAGTTTTATGTTTGTTTATTGAATTCCTCTTTAATTTCAGCTCTATTCGTTAAGAATCGACATGAAACATCAATGATAAAAGAGATAACTTTGATCATTCTTTATTCGATAAATCTTAATTTAATTTAAAATATTATCGATGTCAAATCACCATGGGAGGTTTAGTTTTTTATGGGCTTTTTTTTTCGATACTTTGCAATGAATTCTGATAAGGATGTGCCAAGTTCTGTGAATGTTTAATAAATCGCTTTTTAATTTCAGCTCCTTTCGTTAAGAATCGACATGAAACATCAATGATAAAAGAGATAACTTTGATCATTCTTTATTCGATAAATCTTAATTTAATTTAAAATATTATCGATGTCAAATTCCCATTGGAGGTGTAGTTTTTGATGGGCTTTTTTTTGCGATACTTTGCAATGAATTCTGATAATGATGTCCAGAGTTTCATGTTTGTTTATTGAAATCCTCTTTAATTTCAGGTCTTTTCATTAAGAATCGACATGAAACATCAATGATAAAAGAGATAACTTTGATCATTCTTTATTCGATAAATCTTAATTTAATTTAAAATATTATCGATGTCAAATCACCATGGGAAGTGTAGTTTTTGATGGGCTTTTTTTTGCGATACTTTGCAATGAATTCTGATAACGATGTCCAGAGTTTCATGTTTGTTTAATAAATCGCTCTTTAATTTCAGGTCTTTTTATTAAGAATCGACATGAAACATCAATGATAAAAGCGATAACTTTGATCATTCTTTATTCGATAAATCTTAATTTAATTTAAAATATTATCGATGTCAAATCACCATGGGAGGTGTAGTTTTTGATGGGCTTTTTTTTGCGATACTTTGCAATTAATTCTGATACGGATGTCCAGAGTTTCATGTTTGTTTATTGAAATCCTCTTTAATTTCAGCTCTTTTCGTTAAGAATCGACATGAAACTTCAATGATAAAAGAGATAACTTTGATCATTCTTTATTCGATAAATCTTAATTTAATTTAAAATATTATCGATGTCAAATCACCATGGGAGGTGTAGTTTTTGATGGGCTTTTTTTTGCTATACTTTTCAATGAATTCTGATAACGATGTCTAGAGTTTTATGTTTGTTTATTAAATCGCTCTTTAATTTCAGGTCTTTTTGTTTAGAATCGATATGAAACATCAATATAAAAGAGATAACTTTGATCATTCTTTATTCGATAAATCTTAATTTAATTTAAAATATTATCGATGTCAAATCGCCATGGGAGGTTTAGTTTTTGATAGGCCTTTTTTTGCGATGCTTTGCAATGAATTCTGATAACGATGTGCCAAGTTCTGTAAATGTTTAATAAATCGCTATTAAATTTCAGCTCTTTTTATTAAGAATCGACATGAAACATCAATGATAAAAGAGATAACTTTGATCATTCTTTATTCGATAAATCTTAATTTAATTTAAAATATTATCGATGTCAAATCACCATGGGAAGTGTAGTTTTTGATGGGCTTTTTTTTGCGATACTTTGCAATGAATTCTGATAACGATGTCCAGAGTTTCATGTTTGTTTATTAAAATCCTCTTTAATTTCAGCTCCTTTTATTAAGAATCGACATGAAACATCAATGATAAAAGAGATAACTTTGATCATTCTTTATTCGATATATCTTAATTTAATTTAAAATATTATCGATGTCAAATCACCATGGGAGGTGTAGTTTTTGATGGGCTTTATTTTGCGATACTTTGCCAATGAATTCTGATAACGATTTGCCAAGTTCTGTAAATGTTTAATAAATCGCTCTTTAATTTCAGCTCTTTTTATTAAGAATCGACATGAAACATCAATAATAAAAGAGATAACTTTTATCATTCTTTATTCGATAAATCTTAATTCAATTTAAAATATTATCGATGGCAAATTGCAATGGGAGGTGTAGTTTTTGATGTGCTTTTTTTGCGATACTTTGCAATGAATTCTGATAACGATGTCCAGAGTTTCATGTTTGTTTATTGAAATCCTCTTTAATTTCAGGTCTTTTTATTAAGAATCGACATGAAACATCAATGATAAAAGAGATAACTTTGATCATTCTTTATTCAATAAATCTTAATTTAATTTAAAATATTATCGATGTTAAATCACCATGGGAGGTGTAGTATTTGATGGGCTTTTTTTTGCGATACTTTGCATTGAATTCTGATAACGATGTCCAGAGTTTCATGTTTGTTTATTGAAATCCTCTTTAATTTCAGGTCTTTTTATTAAGAATCGACATGAAACATCAATGATAAAAGAGATAACTTTGATCATTCTTTATTCGATATATCTTAATTTAATTTAAAATATTATCGATGTCAAATCACCATGGGAGGTGTAGTTTTTGATGGGCTTTATTTTGCGATACTTTGCAATGAATTCTGATAACGATGTGCCAGAGTTTTATGTTTGTTTATTGAAATCGCTCTTTAATTTCAGCTCCTTTCGTTAAGAATCGACATGAAACATCAATGATA
>ARYC01009848.1:0-14090 GCA_000711775.1 Oxytricha trifallax | reverse complement strand
GTTGCCCTTGGTGACCATTATAGGCTGACTTGGATTCTGCCCTTGCACAGGATTTATACTTTTGCTCTCTTGAACAACATATTTAGGCTTTGGAGCAAGGCCTGTACTAACGAGGTTACAGTTGAGATTCTCATGCTGTAGAGCGACTTGGGCTTACTCATTTGAAAGGGACTCTTCGCCTTCCATCTCCATGCTTGAGGGAAGCTGGCCTTACGTTGGAAGCTCGTCTAGGGAGCCAATGGTTTTGTAGAACTATGGGTAGTTAGTCATCCTGCCTTTCCACCAACGACTGCTCTGGCTTTCCTGCATGCGATGGGTTCTTTAGTACTCCCTTCCAGCGTGCACCATCCTGAGTGTGCGTTTGGAGTACGTATTCGTCTGAAGGGTTTCCTTGAAGAGCCTCGAAAACTACTGGGACATTGCATCTTCACTTGAGTTGAAGAGCCTTTTCATTAGGGGTCGAAGTTTTTCAATGGCGGTTTGAGATATAGCCGTTAACTTCTGGCGAGAGCAGGCAGTATCTCGAATGCTTGCGAAACCTCGTCTTCTGGAACAGTCGTGTTCTCAGGAATTTGTGCTGGCAGCAGCTGTACTCATCAGATGCCTCCTTAAGTCTAGACTCCCTCGACCTTTTGATAGCGTCTAGCGCAAGCATTATCAGGTTCACCTGCTCTCTTTGGGAGGCTTGCTCACTCAGCTCGGCCTCTCTGAGCAATTACATTGTTGTCTGGTAGTATTCAGAGAGGTGTCGTTAGTCGAGAGACGCTCTAATGAACATCTCCTGGAGGTCTTTATCAGTTGGCCTTTTGCTTGGCTTTTTAAAGATCTATTGGTCCCTAGGTTATTAGTTGAGTGACCGTTAGGGATTAATAGTTATTTCTTAGGTTGTTTTATTTTCTCTAGTAATTCGTTAAGTTATCTATGCAAGTCTGGAGACAGGCAGCCCACTGATGAAGTATTAGACTAAGAAACTGCACATTCTTGGCCTTTTCCCTCTGAGGGCGTCCGCTCCTGATCTTCAATGTTTGAAGGCCTCATGTCTGGTCCATCGTGAAATCCTCAATGGCGGTTGGGATTTTGTCCAGTATCTATTAGGGAGGGCCCCCACCTCTGACCTTGGGCGCGTCTCCATCGTTGTGTCTTTCCATCGTTACTCTCAGGGTTGCCTCTCTAGTCAAGTCTCCCTCCATCTCCTTCATGTAGGCTATGTCGTCGTGAAAGTCCAGCTTGCGGACTGATAGGTGGAGCTGAATACTGTGATCTACCATCTCCTGGTGGTGAGTGGTTACATTCCTGCCAAAGATGGTTTGGACCATGTCGTCAATCTCCGTGTATGATCTGAGGACAAAGGATAGGTTGCCCAGCAGGCAACGGAGCCTGGTCTCAAAGATGGCCACATCAGGTAAGGGTGAAGGCTCTATTTGAGCCTGGAGGGTGGGCGGCAGCAGGTAGGAGTCAAGCTCCACCGATGGGGAGGACAGGAAGGGTATGATCCTCTGAGAGACTTGGTTATCTGGGCTCAGCATCTTTGTTTGGACTGGGGTGTTTTTGTAATAATTATTAAGGGCTAATATACTAAAATAAAATTTATTCAGATCAGGCCTCAAAAGTTGGTAGCTTTTCGATTTGTGAAGACCCCCCTATATATATATATATAATATATATATATTAGTACTACTATAATTTACAGAAAGCTACCAACTATTTATAATAATAAAAATACTATATTTATTTAAAATTCAAATTCAACTTAATTCAAAAAAATACTCTTGGGGTTTTACTAAAATAATAAAAAAGGCATAAGATTAAATTTAATATTAAAGATGATTTAAGTGCTAGGTTTAATACAGGTAATTCTATAATTAACAAGATTTTTATTAAATAATCATTCTCTCTATTTTTATATTCTTTTAAATAAAGAAAGGGCCCTAACCTAAAATAAAAAAGCTATCAATTTTTAATAGGCAAATCTAATTAAAATTTATTGTAATAGCTTTACCTTAATTATTTTTATAATATATACACCCCAGTCTAAACAAAGATGCTGAGTCTTGATAATCTAGTATCGCATAGAAGCAAACCCTTCCTGTAATCCCCATCGTTGGAGCAAGACCCAACCTCACAGATAAAGCTTTCACACATACCTGAGATAGCCATCTTTGAGACCAGGCTCCGATGCCTACTGGACAGCATGTCGACCTTCAAACATTGGCAAAATTTTATCACCCAGTACAAGGAGATAGTTGACTGTGCTAAAGAACTACGACTCTCGGTGAGTAAGCTCACCTTTCCCTGAGAAACCAAGAATAGGAAAGATGAGATGTATGACGAAATGAGGGACGAGACCATAGGAGTAAGAGGGCAGTACCTACTAGGGATAGCGCGATCGAGGTCGGAGGTGGGGCCTCCAAGACTACTTATAGGCAAAACCCCAACGGCTGACCCAAAAACATTCATGGACGAGATAATAAGAATATCTGATTATCAGATGAAGAGGACGCCCTGAGCGGATGCAAATTTAGAATGTGCCAATTTCTCGCCTAGTTCTTCTTCAGAGTGCTGTCTTTCCCCTAAGCTCCATCGGTAGCTCAACGAATTACTAAAAAAAATAAAACAACCTAAGAAATAACGGATAAATTCTAACGGGCACTCAACTAATAACCTAGGGACTATCAAATCTTAAAAAAACCAAGCAAAAGGCTAACTGATAAAGACCTCCAGATAATGTATATTAGAGCATCCCTAAGTCAGTGACACCTACATCCTCACGCATTTACTCTGCTGCTATTACGAAATCATTTAACGAATTCCTCATAGCTAGAGAAGGAAAACAAATTATCGCTAAACGCTTTTCCACAACAAGATCAAACATGCTTGCCATCCTTAGCCACTTAGGAAGAATGACATTTTAGGCACCCCTGCTGACTATAATTTTTAATACCTAATGTTGAAATGAGGTGGCTCATCGGCGCCTTCATTTATTCCTTGGTCGCCCTCAGGCACCTTAGCCTCTAGGAGGTCTGATTAGGGGTTAGTTTTTTTACCAATTACTTTTTGGACTCAATCAATTTATTAATTAAATACATATATTTTTTTAATTATAGGGAAAAAGTAAATCGAGCGCAACTTCGCCAGGGCGAGGGGTCTCTGCCCCGAAAACTTAAATTCCTCCAAGTTTTGAAAGGCTTATCGAATGGACCTAATTTTGCTGCTCTAAAACAACATTTTTTTTAAAACTCCAATGCAAAAAAAAAGCCTAGGAGATTTTGTAAGTTTTAAAATTTGATTATTTATTAGATAAATTTAAGGGTTTTATTATAATTTAAATAGCTGCCTTATTTTAATTAATTAAAACTAAACATTAAAACTTAGATTCGATTATAGAAAATGGAGTGCTCCCACTGTACCAGACCCTATGAGGAAGACCCATGCCAGAATCGCCAATATCGTCTAATACTATGATAAGGTCAAGACAAAGCAATTCATCCCTCTCTTCTACAGCATTATGGAAGTGATATTGGCCGCTACTGAGAATCACGAGGAGGTCGAGGTGGCTTGGCTTTGGTTCCTCAGTGTATCTCCTACATTCAAGTAAAGGCTCCTGCAGATATCCCTAAGTCACAGATCCATAAGGGAGGTTTGACCACTTTGCCTACATTCACGAGAGAGATACATCTTCCTGATTGGGGTTTGGAAGAACATCTTCTTAAAACTAAGATGGTTATTAAGTATATATTCGTTTCTAAATATAATTTCACTTTTCACCCATTTTGTATTTCTCCTAAAGGGTATTCACTTTATCTAATTATATATCAAGTCATGAATATATATTAATTTCAACAACCCACGATTGCTTAAAAAATTACTCTTGGGGTTTTAATTTTTATCATACTTAAAAATAATATGTTACAAAAGTCTACTGAATATTATAATAAATAAATTTAAATGGTTTTTACGTAATCAACATTACTATAATAAAAATAAAATATATATCACATTTTTCAAGGTAATATGATGCACTACGTCATCCATTATTTAAATCGTTGTTATAATTTTGACAAATTTAAATTCGCTTTACAATTTATTAAATCAATATATTTTTTTAATTAATTTTATTTATACCTCATTATAAATATATATTATTTATACTATACAAAAAAATATAGTTAAAATCAAGTATAACTACGCATGATAGTGAAGTGTTTAACATTATAAAATTTATAAATCAATTCTATTTGCGAGATGAACGACCAATGTATAATGTCTGAATAACACATATAAGAGTGACGATTATTTCTCGGATTTTCCGTGATAGTAAAGTCAAAATTATTTAAAAAGCTCGAGGAGAGTTGATTGAGATTGAAGGGATCATGTTTAACTAAGAAGTGAGAAAAAATTACTAATAGTAAGACAAAGCAGTAAAGACAATTAAATAAAGATTTCAACTTCTCTCTAACAAAAAAAACAAGGTAAATTAGCGAGCGAATAAAGATGAATTTAGAACAGAGAATCAGAAAGATAGCTAAAACATAACTATATTTACAATAAGGTATATGAGAGGACAAAATAGAAAATATCAAATAATCATATACATGAAGTAATTCCATTCTTGTGCTACTGGTATACAATTACTTTTTTTTGTATTTTTATTTTCTACCCCAATTTATTTTGCTAATTAAACGAACTACCAATTTAAAGTTTATCTATATAGTTTACCTTCAATATTCATATTAAATAGATTTATGGGAAGGTAAACATCTTATAAGTATGTTACAATTATTGAATTGAAGTGCCTATTTAGAATTAAGAATAATAAATTGATTTCAATAATTTTAATTTTATTTTTTTAATTTTTGAAATTGTAACAAAAAACTAAATGATTGCGAACAGAGTGTATCATATGAACTTGGAAAATGCTAAAAAAATGTAGATTTGGGGAAAAACTAAATATAAATAACTAAAAATTGAAAAAATTTGGGATAGGAGGGTTTTGGTTAGAATTGTTAATCTTTGAGTTGTTTGAAATTTAGCTTCAAATTTATATATTAACTGTAAAAAAATAATGAATAATTAATTTTATAACTATTTAATTATCCTCTTCATAAATCTTAGTTTCATAGTAATTTAATCTCCAAAATTTATATTAAATGTTATTAAATTTGATTCATTTTGATAATAATAATAATTAAACATTTAATTGTAAAAGAGGTATTTTGGTTAGATCTGGATTGGTATTCATTAAAAATGAAAGAATATATAGGTGTAAATCTTTAAATATATAAAAATATTGATTGTAAAAAAAGTTGAACAAAAGGGGTATCTGGATCTTATATTTAATTTATTTTCATTTTTAAAAATTATTTTTTTATAATTATTTCCTAATGTTTATGTGAAATAAATATCACAACTATTAAAGAATATTTATTTTATTTTCATAATTTTTTGAAATGATATTTACAAATCATAACAACAAAAATTCTATATTAGCTTCAAATCAAGAAAATGTTTGTAAAGCTGAATTGATAATGTATTTACAAGTGTAAATGAGAAAAATAATTCATTAATTTAAAATAAATATTTATCTGTATAATAAAATTTAAATTTTACAACATATTTTTAAAACAAAAGTTAACCTATAATCAATTCATACTAATTAAAAGAAATTTAGGTTTTAATATTGCTTACAAATAACTATAACTATCACATAAGAATTATGATTATTAAAAGAACAATTGATATATGAGGAAAATTTATTAATAAGAGAATGATAAAATTTCTTTTAAAAAAATAAATAAATAGCCCTAGTTTTAATAGTATATATAATAAAAACATTATTTGCATTTTATAGTAATCTATTAGAATCAGTAAAATATTAATCTCCGATTGTCCTTATATTATAAAATCTTTTATCTTATCTAATATAAACATTTGAATATTTTATAATTTTCCTCTAAAAGTGCTGGATCTAGTTAACTGTCATCTTAATTAAATTACTTAGAAATTAACGTTTGCTAGGAGTAACTAACAATATATTTTAAATGTAAATTTTAAAACAACAATTAATATAATTATAAGAGGATCATGTTTACTTTAAAATTTCTAATAAAATGAAAATATAACATATTTGAAAATTAAAGATTATTTTAAAGCATAAATTAAGAAAACAAATTTAAAATTTAACATATAAAATTCATAATTTAGGTAGTATTCACAAAATAAAATTTAATTTTTAAATTAATTTTTGTAATTTTCAAATCTTTTACAAATTTTCCTTGCTTAATTATATTAGATTTTTAATAATATTTATTTATTATTTTTTTTTTTATTTTATTCAGATATTTATAAATCTTGATAATGTTTTTAAATGCGTGATTAACATAATCATGATACTTAAATAAGCTTCTTTCAAAAATATTATTTTTTGGGAGATGCATACAAATTAAATAAATATTCATAAAAGATCTTAAAATAAATTATTATGAAAAACATAATATAAATGTTTTTGAGATTATTTAAATTATACTAAACTTCATAACATTGATTGTAAGTCAGAGTTGATAAATGACAAGGGGTAAAAACTTGAATATTCATTTATGGGGAAAATTTCACCATGTAGTGGTGAAAATCCCCTCGTTTTTTTTATCTTAACTAAACTTGATGAATTAAGTTTCCTTTACTGTTTCTTATTTTGTCACAAACACAAATGTTCAAGCTCTGAATATTCAGAAATATTAAATAACTACAAAGAATCATCCAATTCTACAATAATAATAAACACAAATCTCAATAAACTATAATGGAAAACAGCAAATAGTATAAGAAGTTGTTTCAGTAACTTGAAGTGTTAGCAACTAATGGTCCAAAATCATCAGAAAGTTTCAACTGCAATTACTGCAATAAAATATTCAAAAACTTTAAGTCTAGAGCAAATCACTGGAGTAAACCAAACTTATGCAAAAAACTACATAGAATTCAAAGAGCTGAAGAACTCCTGTAAAAACTAGAGTGCATAGGATGTTAGCACATTTCAAGTTAGTCAGATCACTGCCAAAGACATATGGCTCAATGTAAATATGTTGATTAAACTTTAATTCCTGGGAAGTAGTATTTAAGCGAACAAAAAATACTTGAGACTTGCAGCTACTTTTAAATGAAGATTTTAAAGTATGACAACGACCCAAAATTAAATGAACTATAAATTCCAAAACATATATTCGAAGTAAAAGGAGGTCATATTTGCAAAGCATGGGAGGACAAATTTAAGTTGAGAATGACTTAAGGATAACCAATAAAATTACGAGTTGATGTAAGAAATGATGACTTTTGGTTTAATTTGCACAAGATAATGCTAAGATTAACTGGCTCACTTTTTTCAGTTGTTGTTGAAGATAATCCATGGAAGGGCCAGAAATCATAGCCTTACTAATATTTACCAAACCATAGATTGAGATAGATACCCCTTTCAATGATGCAGCAGGAAGGAGTCATCTTTTATTGGACACTTTGTAATACTTAGATAGAAGGAGCTAATCACCTAAGAAATAATGGCTATGTCATAATAAAGACTCTGGTTTGGGTTAAGCTCACATCAAAAGGAAACCTCATTAACAGCAAAAAAATTGAATACTCAAAAGAGTATTGTCTCATTGGTGTCAAAGGTAGGGTTGATAATGAAAAAATTAATTAAATTCCTGAAATAATTCGGGTTGAGAGACTTGCACATTCCTAAAAGCCACAAGACTTTTGGGATATCATAGACAATCTTTTCCCGGGATAGTATAGACTAGAAATATTTACAAGGTCAGATTCTAATAAGGCATTTACTGTGCATGTAGGCAATGAAGTTGATAAAGATAAGGAAATAATGATAAAAAATTTATATTGATAATTAATTTAATTAAAAAACTTTAACATTAAAAAATAAAACTTAAAATATTTTTAATAAATTATAATGAAAATTAATGAAATGTTTATCACTTAATAGAGTTTAAGTTCTATATCAATTTTAAGTATTTCAATCTTTTAATTTATAAAATATATTACTCTTGTGTTTATTCATATTTAAATTTGAAATTACTTCTTCGATTGAAGGTAGCTTGTGTATTTCCTACAATAGGTTTCAAATTTTTTATTGCAATATTGCCTATTTGGCATATTTGAGGCAACTAAAATAGCAATTTTTTATCCAAGAAAAGTCTCTGCTTTGGATATTAGTTTATAATGCCTTCATAAAATCTTCCTTATTTTAAGATTAAGTAATAGGTTTTTAATCTTTCTTAATGACTGCAAAAAGTTTCTCAATCGGGGCCATTGTAAATTGATAGGGGCCCAAATATAAAACAGATATTTAGTAGAGTCTTAGCTTTTGCATTGTCACAACACTTTTATGATATGTTGCATTGTCGAGTAGGAATACAGTATTCATCCTCCATTAATCAGAGTTTTAGTCTAAGTAGTCAATGACTTAGAGTATGAAATAAAGGAAAGTTGTTGAATTGTTTTTTCCAATACTCAAAGTATACAAAATCCTGCCATCACTAAACCCAGCTGCAATCATGTTAACTCCATAATATCTGATTAGCTAGTCATTGTAATTTCTAGTACCCTTCTTACTCCATGCTTTCCTCAAATAGCTTTGACTTTACAAGCTACTCTCATCAATGTTTATTATTAGCTAGTTTTAGTTTAAATAATTTATATATTGTCTAGCTGCAATTTGCCTCTATTTCAAACATTCTAAACTGTTTGATCTTTTATCAATATGATAAACCTTCTTGAATGTAAATCCAATATTTTTCTTTTCTATCGTTCTAATTATTTATAGCGGTACTTAAAGGTTTAATTTTACTAACAAATAATTTTGGATTTATTTTGCTGATATTATTTATTGAGAATTTTAAGACATGCAACGAACAGCATTCTCTATAAGTTTTATTTAGTATTTTTTCAAATGTTCAAAACTTTTTCATTTTTATATGGTTTTGTCTTTTCTACTTCCAATAGCTGAGTTAACATTGGAGATATTAATCTTAAATCTCTTCATTAATTGTTTTTTTGAGCACCCATGTTTATGATATAAATTTCGGATAAGCTTTTAAAGACAGGAAGCACATTAATTAGCATTGCATTGTGTAATGGAATGTTAACAACTCTAAAAATAAAAAAGGGGGTTAATAATTACATATTAATTTCCTTACAATATTTTCAACCACTTTATATTTGATGTCTCAATCAAACTTAATAAGTGGACTTTATTTTGAAACTATTTCTAATTAGTTAGAGTTTTTTTATTTGCCGATAACCAATCTATTTGAGGCAAGTTTATCAACTATTGATAAGGATGTATTAATTTGCTCATCACTTAAGGCACTAAGTTAATTATTCCCCCCCTCAACAATATTGATAGAATACGATTGAAATGGGGAAATTAAAAAATAAAAATATAACTGTAGATACATATAATTATAACTGCCACTAAATACATAAGCTTTTAATCGTAAATTGATTTAGTTTAGATTTAATTTTAAACTAATTGTACATTGTACATTGTACAGTTTTGATATTTTAGTTTTTTATTTATTAAGGCGTACCTAATTAATTGAACAATTTGTACATTGTACATTTTACAGTTTCAGTATTTAGTTTTTTTAATTGCTATTGACAAAAGTGAGATTTTACTCATTTTTTCTCAGAAAAGTGAGAATTTACTCATACTGAATAGATAGTCATTCCTGCTGAAATTACATTGCAAAATCTACCACTTGCATAGAAATTTCTTGTAATAACATTTTGTCTTCTGTGTATATGCTCTTTTAATATGGCTAGTTTTCAAGATCTCACATGTAGCATTGACTACTCCAACATCCATTATCTGCTTAAAGTGCAGTATTACCCTATTTCTGCTTTCTCACTTTGATAGTAATGTCTGCGCCAAAAATATGCAAAGCCTTCGTCATTGTCACCACAGCCAGAGATGTAAGTCTGTAATAACAGTAGAAATCGCAGTGGTAAGCAATTCTTGGTCACTCATTTATATATCATCTCAAAATAATAAATATAATTACTAATCTTTCTTATTATACATTACATTAAATTTGTACAATAGCAATTAAAAAAACTAAATACTGAAACTGTAAAATGTACAATGTACAAATTGTTCAATTAATTAGGTACGCCTTAATAAATAAAAAACTAAAATATCAAAACTGTACAATGTACAATGTACAATTAGTTTAAAATTAAATCTAAACTAAATCAATTTACGATTAAAAGCTTATGTATTTAGTGGCAGTTATAATTATATGTATCTACAGTTATATTTATATTTTTGAATTTCCCCATTTCAATCGTATTCTATCAATACTCAAAAGTCTTTTAGGATCGATAATTTAGGTACTATATAATTTATTTTCGATTTTTTTTAATACCTTTATTCTAAATTTTGTATGTAAGAGTTTGTTAGAGAAATCAACTTATAATCATTAAATTGAAGGTCACCAGGTACCATCAAGCATGTTGTTTTGCAGTAGACTAATTCATCTAATGAACCATCATTATTTGCAATATTTTATTATGAAAGTTCATTGTCCTCATCTGATGATGATCCCTCCCAGCGTCCTTAATGCAAAAATTGTCTGATGTCAGATTATTTAAAATTTTATAGATTCACCCCCTCCATAGTTTATTTTGATTTCTATTAAGTTTATTTTAAAGTTATTACTATATAGAATAATAATTTTATGGTTATAGTAATTGCAGTTTTAAATAAAATTAAAACTATAACAAAGTCTAACGAATAATTAAATTTCACAATTATTCTTTTTATATTTATTAATATTAAAAGTATCGATATTCAATAAGAGAGCATGAATAACATTTTACAAGGGGTTCATGTGAGTGAAGTTAGATCGAAAATAGGATAAAAAAAAGAACTCTACGATTTCCTAACTTAAGAGTGTGGGGCGTACCTTCCCAAATTCAATTGTTCAAATATATACTTTTTCCGAAGCATTCTTACAGGGTAGAAAGAGGTACTAAACTTTGTTTGACTTTGTTATAGTTTTTGAAAAGAAGTGATGTGATACTTTCAGCAATTCCTCAGATTGAGGGACTTACTGCAGACGATTTTCTATAGTATGCTGAGAACAAACCTTCTATTTTGAAGTACTTGCCCGATTAAATGGACTGGCTTCATTTGGATAAAAAGTGGATTACTGATATTCTACTGACTTTAGACACAGAAGGAATTAATCAGATGATTTAAAGTGCTAAGGAATAAAGAAGAGCTAGACTTGATAACTCACAAAACAACATTGTACACATGAAGCCCTAGTTCTTAGATGCCCTCAACAACTCTATAAGTTACAGCGGTAAGTAAAATTAAAATCATAACACCCATTTAGTTAATAAGGGAAGGTCAGCATTCTTGTTGAAACAAAGCACAAAAAAAAAATCCAGGCAAGTTGATTAGGAAGAATAAAAGTCTAGTCAACATGCTGGCTCTAAGTCAAAACATAAATTTATGGAACAAACTAACGAGTGAGAGATGAAATGAATGATTTACGGGGCTAAATTGAGGAACTTGTCAACTATAAGTAATTAGTAATGAAACTTCACGATGGAGGAGTCATTGATTAAGAAGGCAACCTTTTGAATTAATAGCCTATTCAATAGAATAATAATTTTATGATTTGAGCTTTAATTCTTCTAAGTTGAAATTAATTGTTTATCTATTTTAAGTTTATTAATTTAATAGCTAAAATTACTAATTTTATTAAGAAACTTTTAATTAACTTTTCGATGAAGACTCTTTTAAATAAAATCGAGTTTGTGAATCATTTTAATTAAAATTTTGACATAAGGGGAAAATTTCACCATGTGGTGGTGAAAAAATCCCCCTGAAGGGTTTTATGAGAAAAACAAGTTTAAAATTTGAAATAAAAAATCAGAGTTTAATTTTTCTATATTGCCTGGTAAAAATCAGGAAAGTCAAAAAATCCTAGTGATTTTATTACTTTCTTAGTCTTTTTATAGCAACCAAATAGTAAATATGTGTGCTATTAAATTGGGAGAGTTATAAAGTATCACTAAACTAACCAAGTAATAAAGTTGGCTAGATTTCAATAGACTTTAAAGATATTATATGAATATTAATTAATTTAATTTGCTGTATTTTAGTTTTTGTCAAATAATGAAAATTGTTAGAGTTTTGAATAGTTTGTTATAGTTTGTTAAAATTTTGTAAATTCTTGACTATATTAATAAACTAACAAAATAAATTTTATTCTTAAAATAGCAGTCTTAAATTAGTAATTATAATAGTTTCTTTAATATAGGTTGCTAAAAATAGTGAATATTGCGTAAAGTTTTGCACGAGTAAGAGCTAAATAAAGCAGCATCAATAACTATTTAAGCGGGTTTTAAATTTAAGTAATTAAATTCAAGGAATGGGAAAGACTTCTAAAGCTAAGTAGAAATAAAAATCTCAATCTCCTCTGTCTGAGGCTTAATCAAAACCCCAAAACCCCTTAGTGAGGTTTATAAGTGCTTTGATTTGTAGGGTATAGTTGGGTTCTTATTGGGGTTAGTAGAGAAAACGCACGTTTTTTATGGAATTTAATGAATATTTAATGAGTATTACTGTACTTAATTCAAACAAATTTTATCTGCTTATCTTTGTGATACCTCTTGAATTTAGCAGTCTGTAGTTGTTCTAGTATATCATCCAATGATTATCGTGGATATGCTGGAGCTTTTACGATGACCATCTCAACTATCTTCTTAATTTCATTGCATATTTCATCTTGCTTAATATGTTTAGCAGCCAAACTTATTGATTATTTCTCATGTTTTGTTCCAAAGTATGACATACTTTCCATATCGCACTCTAAGATAATTGCAGCTACCGCCCAAACATCCCATTATACAGAGCCATTTGTCCATTTCTCTCTTATAGGGAAGTATCCTGGAGTGCCTAAAACCTTAGCTAAAGTCACTATCTCTTGTCTTATTGCTCTGTTGAAATCTATGACTACTACTTCTAAAGGGCAGAGATTTAGCATTACATTTTCTGGCTTCAAATCTCTATGAACATACCCTAGATCATGGAGCTCTTTCACACCCTTAGTCATATCTGTGAGTATCTCATTCAAATCATCAGGATATCTATTATGGTAGAGATACTCTCTTAGAGTCATTTCAAACTTCTTGAGTCTCAATGCAATAAAACCATGACCAAGTATAACTCCGTCGAGCTTAGCTAAGTTCTTGCATTATCTTTTCTAAGCCTCTCTCAGTACTATGTATTCATTTGCAAACTCATTTTAATATTGCTCGTTCTTAATGAGATACTTGAATGGATATACCTTGTAAGCGAATTCATCAACAACTATAAGTTTTACCTTGTTAGGTACGTCAATATTCAAATAGTTTTCAATACAGCTGCTTATGTCGACTGCATTTAATGCAGGTATATACATTGCTCTCTCTTATAAGCATGCAATATACATGCCATTTTCTGGTTGGTTCATTGACTCAAACCGCTTCTATCTCTTAAGTCTCTCCTACTGCTCTATTTGTGAATCAAGAGAGTTATTTTTTCTTTTAGCAGGTACAAGCTTTTAAGTTTCCTCATCTTTTATCAGGAATTCGCTTAGATTATGCTTTTGCATATGTCTCTTTACTTTAGCTGAGTGCGTATAAGACTTCATGCAGGTAGTGCATTAGTATCTACCATCTACTTTATCATCCTTGAAGTAGATCTTAGCTCTACCAGAGTGTACCTCTTTGATGTGTCTCTTCAAGCTAGACTCAGTTGAGAAGAGATTTTAGCAGTCTTTACATTAAAATGTTTTAATTTTTTCTATTGGCGCTGTTCCTTATCTTCCTCAACCAATTCAACTTATGTTTAAACTCCCATCTCAGCACTCTACTTCTTGTTTTAAACTTAAATTTTAAAGACCTCAGCTTCAAACTCTAGAGCTCTTAGCTCTACCTCCTTTTCAATATAAATTACTTCTGGTTTCTTGGAGGAACCAAAGTTGAGCACTGATTAACCTGTTCCAAGAGAAACTGCCTTACGATTTAAGTTA
>ARYC01009846.1:0-13458 GCA_000711775.1 Oxytricha trifallax | reverse complement strand
AAAAAATGAAAATGTCGATTTAAATTTATTTAAAATAACAATCTCTAATTGTAACGATTCCATTAAAGTAACTGTAATTTATGAGCGCAAAGTGACGGTTCAATATTTAGATTTTTGACTCCTAAAAATGTCTTCATTTTATAGATAGGGTAAAAATATGACTGTTTATAGTCATATACAAATGAAAAGAAAAATTGAAAATGTCGATTTAAATTTATTTAAAATAACAATCTATAGTTGTAACGATTCCATTAAAGTAACTGTAATTTATGAGCGCAAAGTGACGGTTCAATATTTAGATTTTTGACTCCTAAAAATGTCTTCATTTTATAGATAGGGTAAAAATATGACTGTTTATAGTCCTATCCAAATTGAAAAGAAAAATTGAAAATGTCGATTTAAATTTATTTAAAATAACATTCTTATTGTAACGGTTTTAAAGTGACTGTACTTATGAGCGCAAGGTGACGGTTCAATATTTAGATTTTGATTCCTAAAATTGTCTTCATTTTTTGATAGGGTCAAAATATGGCTGTTTATAGTCATATTCAAAATGAAAAGAAAAATTGAAAATGTCGATTTAAATTTATTTAAATAACAATTTCTTATTGTAACGTCCATTAAAGTCGCGTACTTTATGAGCACAAAGTGACGGTTCAATATTGAGAATTTTGATTCAAAAAATTGGCTTCATTTTATTGATAGAGTCAAAATATGGTTTCGGAATTGTCAAATCCAAAATTATGATATAATAGATAGATTTATTTCTTAATTTAATTCAATTACCCTTAAGTTAATGCTAATCAGTGATTTTTCTCAGATTGTTGTATTTATATTAAGTAATTTCTTCATTTTTGATGAATGGATTGCTATTTTTATATAATTAATTAATTATTTAGTTTCTTATTAATATTATTTGTGCAATTTTTTTTTAACTTTTTGAAGATTGATTGCTTGCTTATTACATTTCAGAGAATTATGGGAGACAATTTCTTTTACTTGATCCCATTAATTATCAGTTAAACATTTATTCCAGTCAGTTAATATTAAGGGATTGTTATTAATTAGACCTTAACCTTATTTTCAATTGAGAACTCTTAGAAAATTTTATACGTTCTTTTTAATTTTCGTAAGTTTAAACATCCTTTAATTAACTACTTTTTTACAATTATATAGTTATATTATAGAGTTTTTAAAAGAGTACTTAATCGAAGTTAAATCAATCATACCAATCGATTAACCGAAGCATTTGATTTAGAAGTTTAATTATCTAGGATATTTTAAACTGATTCCTCGCTTTAGGCTTATATATTTTCCTCATGTGTATCATAATTTTAATATTTTATTTTAATAATACTAAAAACTTATTATATAATTCAGCAGTCAAATGAAACCTTTATTATTATTGAATGATAATAGTGTTTTTATTTTCAGAATAACTTCTATTAACATATTCATATAATATCTTTATATCTGTTGCATTTTACTCATAATCATTATTATTTTCCATATCTTCCCAAATCTTTTTATTTAATACATTTGCGACTATTCTATCCGCCTTAATGTAAGTATTATTCATTTAATTTTATATGGGATTACTATTATTATTATGTTTATTTTTAAATAAATTATATCATGATGTATGATATCAATAATGTGAGTTTTCTTATTTCTTGATTGAATTTGTTTTTCTGATATTATTCATTTTTCTTCATTATCATATTTTTCATTTTTTCATTTCTTAAAAACATTATAACTCCCCTTTGAACAGCTCTCCTTAATGAGAGTTTAGTTTTAACAAAGAAAGATAAAGGGCCATTCATTTAAATCAGTACTTTACTTCATTATTTAATGTAGATTACATAAAATATATTTCCTTAAGTTTCAAAATTATTTAGAACAAGAGTGGATTAATTATCAGCTAGTTTTCTTTTTTTAACTGTTTAAGTAGAGTTGTATTGCTTTAGCCCAATATTTAGAATATTTATCTAGTTATTATCCAGTTACTTTAAAGATAAGAAATTGTTAAATTACAAATTATCTATTTTAATTAAGCTAATTTCCAATTGAGATCCAGGTTATTATGGTTATAATTTGGAAGATTAAAGAAAACTTAAACATAATATTACTATTCTGTTGAGCTTTCAAGTGCTCAGTGAGTTTACTGATGTTTCCTGTAACTATATGGATTATTGGCTTAGTTCTACAGAAATATGATATTCAAATACATCTCCATAGTGATTAATTACTCCTTTATTCATAATTCACATACAATCTATTAATTTTTCATATTATTTTATATAACTATTTTTAATTATCCTTTAAAATAGAAAATAAAAACAAATATTTTGATTGCTACTAATAACTCTATTTAATATTAGTATCATTAAGTCTTAAATCTTCTGGTTATTCAAAATTTTAACTGCTGAGATATGAATTGTAAATTAAACTTCCACACTTTACTCTTATGAATTCAGTATTTTTAATACATGGATATCTAATAAAACAATTATAATTTTATTCTCCTTCTTAATTATCGCCCATAAATTTTATCTCTATTGTTTTGGTGGTGAATGCTATTTAATGAATTAAATTAATAAGTATAGTTTAGGTATTGAACAAAACCATTATTTTATATTTCAGTGTCATTCTAGCTTTTGTTATCACCAGATCTCATATCTATATGGCTCAGATTATCAAAATTAGTTTATAATAGAGGAAGTTGATTTCGATTGTTTAAAGATAATGTTGAATTAAGATAATTACTTATATTTTGAACTACAAGAGGCAAGAGTTGAGGAAGATGCAAATTTTACATTAAAGATTTGGGATAATATTGTTAGTATACTTTATTTTATTCATGAATAATCACTCTATTGTACTCATTCACTAATGAAAAAGATTATTAAATAATGCTTATTGTTTTGAAATAAAATATTATATTGGTTCAGTATGCAAGATATTATTAAAAACATATAATAAGTATTTCTCTTTAATAGAAGTTAGATAGATCTGCATTGATCATCAATCTTTGCATTTTTTGAATCTCACATAAAATTGCCTTTTTGATACTCTCTCGAAAGCCTATGAAACTCTTTCTAAAGTATCCCTAAATCACTAATTCAAGTGTACTAAATTACTTCAAATCATTACTATTAAAATATTTATTGATATAAAGATAGGAAGTTGACTTAACTTCATTTTCATCCGTGATCAATTAATAATCTTCATTCTCTTTATGCTCTTATAAGCTAAAATAATTTTTAGTTAATTTTGCAATCAGATTCATATATTTTATTAAATATTGGACTATAGGATGTTCCATATATCAACTTCTACCTTGATACATTTTTCTTAATGATTTTTTATTTAAATAAGCTTTTTCAGTTCGTATTAACTTAATTATAGCGAAGTTTCTGTGATTCTTTTTCATTAATCTTCTAACTTCCAAAGATGGAACTTCTAAACCAAAAGCTAAACTACTTCTTTAAGCTGCAAATGAATAGTGAAATGAGTAGATAAATTTGCCTTTTATTGTTATTTCCAATAAATTAGGGGTCATATGCTATTTCAATTCTAATTTTATGAGGATAATAATAATCTTTATTAATTTTACTCTCGATGATAAATTATAAATATTAATTAATATTTAAGCTTTAATAACCATATATACAAAATAACCTTCCCAAATGAATTGGCTACATGAAATGCATTCAAATCTTATCGATTTTAAACTTATAGATAACCAACAGAACTGAGTCATAATGGACTCCTTTACATGCAATCTTCTACTGTTACTTTAAGCGTTATTATTGAGATTTATTTCAGTTATTTGAGTTAAAAAATATATAAATTGTGTGGAATTTATCTGTTAAAACTTTTAAAATTATTAATTGTAAATTTAATTAGTTTGTGATGTTACTCCATAGAATAAATAGCAAAAAATACCAAAGTTTACAAATCATCAAGGTGCTGATATTATAATAATCTATTCAGTTAATTTAGTTTTTATTCGAGACTCATCCCCTTTGAAATGCTCTAGGTGAAATAACCCATGACTTCATTGAATAATAATTATAATTACTGTTATAAGATTATAATAAATTCATTCTTTCTATAATTATTATGTCAGTACACTTATTATAGTTCAAGTATTCATCTTCTAGTTAGGACTCAATTTTATTTTTATACATACTTTTTAAATATAAACTTTGCTGATTTTGCATCCTAGATGGATTTATATCATGTATTAAAGAAGAGTATTTAAAATAAAATAATGATGATAGTTTGTGCAATACTCTAAGAATATAAATCTTATTAAATGTAAAATGCATTTTACATTAATATTTAAAAGGATAAATGAGAAGGTAATTGTGTGAACTAAACAACTTTAATCATATTAAATGAGAAAAATATATGAATCACAACTCTTGCAAAGAAAATAAAGATTAAATTAATTTATATTTATGTATACAATCTTTGAATAAATAGAGACCAAATTCAAATAACATCATGATTGAACTAAATAATAATATAATAGATAAAATTTTCAAGTAATGCAATTTTTTTATTATGCTAGAAAATTAAGATCCGAATTAAGACCGCTTGGCAGCAGGATCAAACAGACATCAGAGCATGCGAAGAAAATGATTGAGGCATAGACATATTTTCGCCATTTACTGTAACACCATTACAAAAGTAAACTCAAATGGTCTCTATAAAGCATAAGTAGTAATGAATGAACAGGCAATCATACAAACATCTCGAACCAATAACACCTGAAACTCTATGGCAGCAGAAAGATTAGTGTCGGAGTATGTCTAGCAGTTCTTGGAGAATTGGAAGTCTAAAGAGTGAGATCTTCCACCTTCAATAAAGCAGATACTGATAGCAAATAAGCATTAATATGCTGAATAATAACGATATAATACAGACAATTTGAAATTCATTAAGAATTGATCAACTTAGACTATTTGCCACTTGAGCCTATTCCCATTGATTTGATGAAGAGAATTTGAGATTTGAAGGGCGAGAGAATGGGATCATCAAAGGTTAAATAGATAATAAAACCCTAATGTTATTATTTACAAAATTTGGGTAACGATAGAGATTAATAAAGATAGATAAAATTATTATAAATATTTGGTAGCTTTAGTAATTTAAATGAGGGGCTTCTAGTAGAAGTAGTAGTAGCAATAGTAGTAGTAGTAGTAGTATAGGTATTTGTACTAAAGCTACCAAAATGACGATATCCCCCATTTAATTATTATAACTTTCTCAAACCATATAATAATACTTCTGAAATCCAATTCAACCCCTAAATCCTTCCAATGAACCTCCTCGTTGTCGATATTCGTACCTCTTACAGCTGTAAAGAAGTCGCAGAGTTGGTGGAGGACCCAACTCAGGATCTCCTTCTCAATAATCTAGAATTTTACGATCTCCTGCTCTCAAAGACATCTTTCAAACAGCGCTTAAACGAGCTCATTAGTAACATTAAGGCCGCGAATAGAAGCCAGGAGGCCCTCTAAGGAGTGGTTAGCTGCGTTATGGGTCCACAATCCACACGTTGCTATGCGTCTGTAGTGCAAGAGACCTTGAATGAGATTGCAAATACGAGGAAGAAGAGGACGGCCGCCATATCGTTGACTCTCATGATGATAATTCGACTCATTACCAAACCATGGGTGACTTCTTGGATCCTACTTTAGATGATTCGCTTCCTCTCACCAGGTAAGAATCTAATTATGAGTATTCAATTCTACATGTAGGGAAGGAGCACAACGTAGCCTATTACTCAAGTTAAGCGATCATGGGGTTAGTCCCAGCAATTATTTCAAGAACGCCTGCTACCCAGATACCGTTGGCTCAGAGCCGACATGCCATTCAAGCTGATGAATGTCTGGATGGGAGTCTTGTATTGAACAATAGCTGAGCCCCACTAATCACCAAGACAACAAACAAACAACATTATAAGAAGCATTGGTAACAGAGCCCTAATTGTCACATTAGCTACCATAGTTGGCTGCACCAAATAAATTTCGAAAAAAATGGAAGATACTACCACGGGTGCCTTGGCGTAAACTATATGCCTCTTGTGCAAAATCACTAAGCTCGAATTTAATAGCACTAAACTCTTGTGCTTTCCGACTAGCGAAATCTAAATTGTTCTAGTGCAAAAGCTATTCAATTTAAATACCTCTGATTCAGGATTCTAGGCAGCCTGCTCTTTATTCGTCCTAGTAGTCTTATTGGCGGCCGGGCTGGTGAAGATTACCCATTAGTGATTGAGAAGATACCTAAACAGCTTAGAAAGATAATGGTTCCAACAAAAATTTTCAGAAAACTTTGAATATTCAATAATCCCAACAATACATGCTATCATTGATGACTCCTTTTATCGAAAATGAGAGCAGCTAGCTGTGCAAGTATTTGTAACTCACTAGAAAAAATTCTGCTCTCTCGAACTATGGTTTATTCTGTAAAACGGTCCAATTCGCCTGCAGCATGGTATAATGAAAAATACTTAGCAGAAAAATCCCGATGTGAAAATCTAGCAAGCTTAGTTTTACGACTGCCAGTAGAGAGCAATTAGGAGCGACTTGGAAACAGCGAACAAGATACTGGAGCTGAGAGCTGGCCTGAACAAACTAAAGGAACTACCCTATCACCAGCAATATCTGAACGGGATCGACCAGGACTATCACTCTGAGACGATGATCGCTCTCGACTTGGCCTGTTTGGAGGCAAAATCTTCTCGATTGGTGGTATTTTGGCAGACCTTTCAGACTACTGTGGAGAAAGATTTGAAAAAATAAGGGCGTCAAGTACAATCAAAATGATCTCAAGAAGAAAGTGGGATTGCTCATGAAAGCAGAGAAGTTATACCCTCGTTGATTGATTGATTAAGGACTTTATCAAGCTCATGATGAGCTCTCGCCACATCCCCCTGAAGTTTATTCTTAGGTTCAAGGCCGCTGTCAAAAAATCTACCGTGGAGTCATGGACTGGTGAAGCAAAGAAATTCAGACCTATTGATGAAGCAAGCGAAGACTACAATTATTTTGACAAAGAGAGGATGGAACAACTTAAGACTTTGAGAGAGAGATTAGCAAATTTGTGAAGTGATTTAAATGGTAATGAGCTAAATGTAATTGTATTTGAATTAATTTATATCATCACCCAAGTATTGTAAATAATAGCATTTGGGTTTTAATAAAGCAAGAGTATTCTTCAGATTTACTCAGGAATCAATCCAGAATATTAATTCTATATAACATTATATAATAACAAACTCATGAATTATGTTTTTTTTTTATAGTAAGTCTTTGAAGCTAAATTAATTTCTTGTAAATCAGAAGAGATTCTTCCATAGCACACTAAAATTCAAGATAGAGGAAAGAGTGTTAATCATAATAGGAAGTCAACTCTACCTAAGATTAAAGCATCTTTGCTAAAAATTAAAAGTGCTTCACTTTAGCATCTGAGGAAACGCCAAGCGAAAATACATTTAGGTAATAAGACATAGAGCTTTTTAAGGAAAATCTTGAGGTTCGATTATCTTGGTTTACCAAGAAAAAGTATGAGTTGGACATTCCACCGTTATAAGATAGCTTCTGCTGCATTAATTGGAGCACTTGCCCCAAGACATCGCTTATCCCCAATTTCTATTGCAATTCCTAATGTCTTAATTTTTCTGCAGGGCTTATTTATAAATTAGCTTGCAAGAATGAACTTAATGGATATTGTAAACAATATCAGATCTTAATCATTCCAAGCCATGACTTCTCAAATCCCTAAGAACTACTAGATAGTCTTCCAAATAAACTAAAAATGATACAGAGATAGAAAAGTAGGGATATTTCTAGAAGAAGCCAGGCTTTACATTAAAATTCCCATTCTTTGCTAATTACGTATTGTTGAAATCCCATGTCATAAAACCGTAATATGAATGGAAAACAGCAAATACTATGCCTTCTGATAATAAATTTGGAGAAATAAATTTAACATCATAAGAATGAAAACACCAGTATAAAAAAAGACGATTATGACATCAATTAGAGACTAGGAGTTATAATATAGAGTTGATGAGACAGAGAACTTAAAAACAAGAATTAATAAAAATATGACAATTAGTAAAATAACTGAGTTTTGCCCGTGAATGATTCAAAAATCAAAATTTAAGTATATAATATTTGAGTTTTATTTATATTTAGAGTAATTTATTCCTTATTTGAGCATTTTATGTGATAAATTTATATAAGTAATATTTGGACTAGCAATTAAATTAAAAATATTTCCAGTTTTTATAGAAAAACTTATAGTATTATTTAGAAATTAACTATCCAAATATAAATGTAAAGTTAAAAAATAACCATAATTGATTGCGATCAAAATTTATAAGAATACAAATTTTCAATAATATAATTGAAATTATATTTTTTTAAATAGTAAGTATAAAATTACGAACTAACTCGAAATAAATTCTTTTTTGAGTTAGTTCGTTAGTTTAATTGATTTTATCATAATAAATGAATTATAATTTTTGATTGTTAATATAATTTCAAATTCATGAATTTTAAAGAAATCCTTCTATTAGATTAGATAACTTAAAACAAATAACTTTACTAAAACAATTAATAAATTTTAATGAATCTCATATTTTACTGAAAGTAAATAAATTTTCATCATTAAATAATATATTTTTAACATTCTTTTATTAATGTTATTTTACATAAAATGGCTGAGGATTTTTAAGTTTGCAGTTATTTGATCTTGGAAGAAAGCTTGAGTTAAGATTAAATTTATATAGTGTGTTGCTGCTTTTGCTTATTAAATGTTTCAGAGAATGTTCTTGACCTTAGTTAGGGGTTTATGGTTTGTTGCTTTAGATATTAATTTATTATAGACCATTATTTTATTTGTAAGAAATGATTCATTAATTCCATATTTTAACATAATAGGTAATTTCAAGATTCTCAATTAAAATCAATTTGAACAATTTAAGAATGATATACAATTTCAAAAACTTTCTTATCAATCTATTAAATTAGCTAATTAAATATAAATATATTTTCTAGAACTGCTTTACTCTAAATGAAATATTTATGAAATTAATAAACAATTTTCTTTATTTTATCATTACAATCTTTATCTGTAAGGATGATTTTCTTGTCGAACATTTCAGACTTGGTGTAATTCATTAATAAATTTACTCCTGTTAATACTCCAGTAGTCTTATGCTAGATCTCATTCTCAGTTATAATACTCTAGTTTTTAATAAAATAAAGAGTGCTTAATGTTAATAAATAAGGAGTTTTTAGAACAATTATCTATTAATATATCCTCAATTCAATCCTTCATATTATAAACAAACTTCAATTTGTGTTTATTATAATTGAGTTTAAGACTCTAAATTATGTTTTTTTCCTCCTGTTGTTTACTCTAAACAGGATTGAATCCCTCCAAATCTCTTTCATTAAGAGTTTACTTTATGCGAAAGTACTCGATGTTCTCCAATTCACTTAACTCTCTTTGTTTTACTAAATATTTTTCCTTTAGAGATTATTTCTTGTTAAACTTATGGATTAACTCTAAGTCAAATTGAAATAAGTTAGTTACTCCAAATATAAAATGTTTTGAGTGTTTTTAGAGCTAAGGTGTAATTTCATCGTACATTTTCTTACTGCATTTTGACTCTTCAAAGGATCTCATCATCATTCTTACCATCCAAATCTCCTCACTAATGTTATTTTCTATATGATATCAAGCATTTAATTTTATAATGGTAAGCTTGAATGTTTTAGCAATATCCGTGAAATCCTGCAAATCCACCAATCAAAGATGCTTCTTAATTATAACTTATCTGGTATCTTCGATATCTTAATTGCCACTTTTAACAAATAAATTTTTATCAAAGATCTTCATCATCAAGCTCATCCTTTTCATTTCTTTTAACGTTCTTAAGAATATCATCGTAATCTTCATGATATTTAAAAATTTAATTGATTGTGAAATTAACGTTAAAAAAATCTAATTAGTTTGAGAAGTGGCTTGACTGTTTTCTTTCACTGCAGCTTTTAACTTTATTCTTATTTGAAAAAGATCAAATTTTATAGTTTTAATTTAACTGTCTTATTTTTTTAAATAATTTTTCATTTTGGTTTAAAAAAATGTACAATTTTGGAAATGTATAAAATAATTAAATAGTTTTAATTTTATAATCATTAAAATGTACAATGTACAGTTTATGCATATATTTGAACCTACAGTAAAAATATCAAACCACATTAGACTTATTCTCAAAGATATGATATATAATGTGTTTATAATTTTAATTATTAAGTTTAATGAAGTAAAATCTAAGCCGTGTATACTTCATCTCTCGCTCTAAAGTCACTTTACGTCTTTTGCTTGATTAAATTAGACTGCTTGTACAGTATCTTCTCTGATCTATATTGACCTTGCCATTATGGCCTCGTTTTTGCCTGCTTTCACAAACTTTTAAGATGACTTTTGAACTAGTTAGACGAATTTGCATCTTAACTGAGAAAACAAAGAAACCGTATGCTTCAGTATCCTGGTTCGGCCATAATGGCTAGGTCAATATAGATCAGAGAAGATACTGTACAAGCAGTCTAATTTAATCAAGCAAAAGACATAAAGTGGCTTTAGAGCGAGAGATGAAGTATACACGGCTTAGATTTTACTTCATTAAACTTAGTAATTAAAATTATAAACACATTATATATCATATCTTTGAGAATAAGTCTAATGTGGTTTGATATTTTTACTGTAGGTTCAAATTTATGCATAAACTGTACATTGTACATTTTAATGATTCAGTCAAAATAAATACAAAATTGGAAATATATTAATTCTTAAAATACAAATATATTATAAATAATTCATTCTCTAAACATTATTATAATTATTTTTAATAAATTTGTTTGATTTTTATTTAATTATATATAAAATGGGCGCAAGTGATAAATATTATATTTTTACTACTTGCGCCCATTTTTATTATATTAATAATTTATAATTAAATTTTTAATTGTTTTTTTGTAAAATTATTTATATTTATTGAATTACTTTTTTGTTAAAATGAAAGTTAATTTATTCATTGTTTTATATATAAGTGAAATAATTTATTTTATACATTGAAATTTTTTATAATTTAAGATTTGCTAGTTTTATTAGTAAATCATTTTAAAATTACTCATATTTAAAATGAGGAATAAATTAAAATTTATTTTGATTAAAAACAAACTTTATTTTAATATTCTAATATAAATAAATATATTTAGAGTTATAAAATAAAAAAATTAATATGTCTTATTGTCTCAAGCAGCAAAAATAAATTTAATTTTATATTAAATTCAACGAAAATTAATAATTCTATTATATATAAGACATATTCCTAATAAATAATTCTCAAAATATTTCAAGCAAGTCTAATATATTTTTCTTTGTATTTAAGTATTTCTATATTCAAGATTCTTATACTATTTTAACTGATTATAAAATTAAAACTATTAATTATTTTATACATTTCCAAAATTGTACATTTTTTTGAACCAAAAGGGAACTATAAAATTTGATCTTATTCAAATAAGAATAAAGTTAAAAGCTGCACTGAAAAAAAACAGTCAAGCCACTTCTCAAACCAATAAGATTTTATTAACGTAAATTTCAAGATAAATTAAATTTTTAAATAAAATCCAAACAAATAATATTTAAAAAATAAAATTATAAATTTCATTCTTTCTTAAGATTAAAAAAGAAAAAACTACCTAATAATTATCTTAATAGGAGTATCCTCTATATAAGATAACTTTAAAGCCTTCATTTTTGGAATTTAAAGGATGCGTAAAAGGTGTAATAAATTTCATGAGATGACCTGGAATTAAGCAAATCCACTAAATTTGGGCTCCTGAGCAAGAGTGTGACACTGGAACACCAGATATATAGTCATTTTCAAAAGTTATAGGGGGGTCATTTTGTCCATTTTTGGGTTTTTCAAAAATTTGTCCAGGGCCGAACCTTTCCCCGGCAAAATACAACTTCCATTTTATATTTCCCAAAAACACCCGAATATAATGATTCTGGTCATTTAGACCTCGCTGAACACGAATATAAAATCAGAATTGATTTATCTTCAAAACGCGCAAAGATATAAGCAAAATAAGCAATTTTCATCAATTTTCTTATATAACCTTTTGCCCTTCATTTTTGGGTTTTTGAGGACCTCAAAAGATGGTCACGGAAATTCATGAGATGACCTGGAATTAAGCAAATCCACTAAATTTGGGCTCCTGAGCAAGAGTTTGACACTGGAACACCAGATATATAGTCATTTTCAAAAGTTATAGGGGGGTCATTTTGTCCATTTTTTGGTTTTTCAAAAATTTGTCCAGGGCCGAACCTTTCCCCGGCAAAATACAACTTCCATTTTATATTTCCCAAAAACACCTGAATATAATGATTCTGGTCATTTAGACCTCGCTGAACACGAATATAAAATCAGAATTAATTTATCTTCAAAACGCGCAAAGATATAAGCAAAATAAGCAATTTTCAGCAATTTTCTTATATAACCCTTTGCCCTTCATTTTTTGGTTTTTTAGGACCTCAAAAGATGGTCCCGGAAATTCATGAGATGACCTGTAATTAAGCTAATCCATTAAATTTGGGTTCCTGAGCAAGAGTGTGACACTGGAACACCAGATATATAGTCATTTTCAAAAGTTATAGGGGTCATTTTGTCCATTTTTGGGTTTTCAAAAATTTGTCCAGGGCCCAACCTTTCCCCGGCAAAATACAACTTCCATTTTATATTTCCCAGAAACACCCGAATATAATGATTCTGGTCATTTAGACCTCGCTGAACACGAATATAAAATCAGAATTGATTTATCTGCAAAAACGCGCAAAGATATAAGCAAAATAAGCAATTTTCAGCAATTTCCTTATATAATCCTTTGCCCTCCATTTTTGGGTTTTTGAGGACCTCAAAAGATGGTCACGGAAATACATGAGATGACCAGGAATTAAGCAAATCCACTAAATTTGGGCTCCTGAGCAAGAGTGTGACACTGGAACACCAGATATATAGTCATTTTCAAAAGTTATAGGGGGGTCATTTTGTCCATTTTTGGGTTTTTCAAAAATGTGTCCAGGGCCGAACCTTTCCCCGGCAAAATTCAACCTCCATTTTATATTTCACAAAAACACCCGAATATAATGATTCTGGTCATTTAGACCTCGCTGAACACGAATATAAAATCAAAATTAATTTATCTTCAAAACGCGCAAAGATATAAGCAAAATAAGCAATTCTCAGCAATTTTCTTAAATAACCCTTTGCCCTTCATTTTTGGGTTTTTGAGAACCTCAAAAGATGGTCCCGGAAATTCATGAGATGACCTGGAATTAAGCAAATCCACTAAATTTGGG